>JAGFPH010011451.1:0-34473 GCA_018207615.1 Philaenus spumarius
ACAAAGTGTATGTATTGAGCTGCTAATATCATTTGTTATTAATGATTGTAACACTTACAGTCCTTGTAACGAAAACATTGTATGATTTTAACTAGCAAATTCCCATAGTGACTAAAACTTAGAAGAATGGTCTGGTAGAAAAAGAGACGCAATATATAATAATAGATATTTGTAATTCATATATACATATACAAATTTATTTAAGACGCAAAATAGTTGAAACATGATCATTTAAATAAACATAAAGTAAAAAATAAGCAGACTATATATAATAAAGAATAAAAAAGCAGACTTAAAAAACATTAATGAGTGAAAGTGTATAATATATATAAAGTGTATAAAAGTTCACAATAACTAAAAACAGTGGTGCGGTTGAAAAAAGCAATTAAAAGTAAATAAATGGTCACATAATAAACAGTTTTATTAATAAAAAATAACAAAGTGGAAGTAAACATTTGTAACAAACAAATCATATAATAAACGTCTATATAAATGCACAGTGCAGGCGAGCTAGATCGCATTGCTAGTGAGAGTTGAATTGATTCAAGAGGCCATGTACCTCGTCACTAAGAACCGGAACATGGCGTGTAAGTAGTTTATTTATGTGTGCCTTGCTGGCGAACTTTGGGAAGAAAGGTGGATTTTTTTAGTGGAGGAGAAGAAATGGACTTCTCAAAGTAATGCATTGATGGTGTAGCGTTGGTGTACGCTTGGGTGTAAAAATTCTTCGAGTGATTGTGAAGAAAATTAAACTTGTGTAAATGGGACCACGAGGTAGTTTCTTTGGTGTGTCGAACTTATTAGTGTGACTAAATATCCAACGTAATCCAACAAATCCTAGGTAAAAACATTTGTGTGAACAGTTTCGTGAGTATATATGGTTATAATATTTAACAATTTTAGTCTGCATTTTGAATTTTTAAACTTTTTTAACATATAAGTCATTCGATTCTGAAATTGCGTCTTAACTTAGTAGACATAATTGTAACTGGTATCTTGTATAAAATATTGACAATTTGTTTTGTTTGTTTCATGATAATGATGAATTTGTTTGTATATAATTATTTTCTTATAATGAGTGAGTAAAAACTTAGTTGTACCGCCACAATGTCTTGAATTCTTTCGTTAAGCCGTGATCACCTATCTAGTGAGTACTTTGCAGTCAAAGACACACGACCTGAGAAGTCAAATTTACAATAAAATATTTTTAAGGTAATGATATATGCATAAATAAACATGAGAGCATACAAATAGATTATATGTGGATTATTAAGTTTTTTTTTATAAGAGTTAATGTGAGGAAGTTTTATAAGGTTTTACAAAGGATGTTTTAAGGTGTAAGGTGGAGTTGTAAGTTGGAGTTAAGGTGAGTCACATGATGAATAATTTTTGTAGTAGAGGTTGAAGAGAGAGGAGTGTTTTTTATGATTAAAGTTGTATAATAAGCGACGCATATAAAAGGTGAATTAGTATAATGAAGTGTAGCCTAGGTGAGTAATAATCCACATATAACGTTTTTATTAGTTTGAAAATTTTTTTTTATTTTTCAAGTTTTTCGATGACCCATTTTTTTTTTTAACAGTTTTAATTCAATCCAATTTTTATTTTTATAACAATTAACGTTATATGATTTCAATTACTCGTCTATGAAACCACACATTTTACAACTTGACAGAATAAAATCTGATTACAGAATCTCACGACTAATAAGTTTTTTGTAATAAACAAAGTGTATGTATTGAGCTGCTAATATCATTTGTTTGTTATAGGTGCATGTTCTTGCCAGCGTTCTGAAAAGTTTTCTCCGTGAAATGCCTGAACCTCTTTTAACGTTTGATTGCTACGACGAGTTCCTACGAGCAGCTAATCTCTCGGAAGACCGGGTGTCTACTTTGTTTGCAATCTTAAAAAAGTTGCCAAAACCGAATTTCGATCTTATGGAAAGGTTGATTTTTCATTTAGCGAGGTAATTTGTTTCAGAGTTATATTTATTTCAAAGTGTTTTAGTATTGAAAGTTGGATTCAAAATAGTCAAGTTTAATTTGTAAAGTTTGTTGTGATCACCTTGATAATTTAACTATAACTAGTTATAAAACAAACAAGTGTGAACAGTAAAACTAATTTTGCGTTTTAGCATTACTTTACAATATTATGAAGCACTGCACTTCAGCCTTTTACAAATTTTTTCAGCTCATTTTAAAATTAACACAGTATACAGGGTTATTCAAAGTTATTGTAAACAAATGTTGTACATGATTAAACATGTTAAAAAGAAAAAAGTTCATATAAACATAGGTCCGGAAATGCTTTGTTTTAGAGCTGTAGGCCATTTTGTTTTTTAAAAAATATATCTTTGGAAGTAGAAAAGATATTGAGCTCAAACTTTGTACACATCACATACTTTTACACCCTATTCGCTCACCGTTTATCACTGTATTCAAAATCAGAACGTTCTTTTGAATATCCTTAACCTTGCAACTGTCAGACTACTCAATTTGAGTGGTCGTGGGGGCATGGCACGTGAAAACGATCAATTTTGACAACTATACGTGTAATGAATATTTAACCCACTAAAAATTATTCAATCGCAAAAAGTCAAAAACCGTTGGAAAGGTAATGATCTAAACTTTAATTTTTGTATTTACAAGTTTTTTCTAAAACGTATATTTACATACGTAATCATCGTTGCAGTTTATTAGTTTTCTTAAACAAACTTGGCACCCGTCAATTCACCAGTTTTTTTCGCAAAACTCGACGAAATAACGCATCTTTCCTCTCTCTCTAAACCTCGCCCACTACTTCTTCTAAAGTAAAATTAGAGGTCGTTGGATTTTTCACAATTTCCCCTATCTAATACTGCCGTCCAATTAAAAATCAAACAAATAGTTCTACAATTATAGGCCGTTTTGTAGACCCTTGCAATTGGTCAGTTTTCCAACCAATAAACAGCGTTGTATATTACACGTGATATCTGTGTGAAAACAATCGTTTTTTAGAGATATTTTGGTATCTTTGTAAACATAATGCTTCAAAAGCTAACTTTCCCTGTAAACCAAATATGCTTTATTTGAACAGTTTATTGTGTAGGACCGTGGGAAAGTGACTGGTAATACGGTCTCATCTAAGGTTTGAAATCGAACTCTAACGGCTTTTTATAACATGGGTAGACATAGGAGTTTGCGCACGCATCGTAATAGCTTGAACGGGCTAGAGATTTCTACATTTTTTCTCTCTTTTGTTATTCAAATAATTCTAAGTCAAACACTTTTAGGAAAAGATAATTTACAAATATACGGTTCAATTCTTTGATTTATTCTCTACACTTTGTTATAATAATATTTCATTTTTGGCTAAAGCAAATATTCTTAAATTACGTTTGAAACTAGGCCAACTTTTATTAGCAGTCGTGTAGATGGAACATAAAACTGGTGTTTTCAAAATAAGAAATTTGAAATTGATAAATGTTTTTATACAGTTCTATTTAGAACTAAATTATGACACTTTTTTACGCTTACGAAAAAATTACAAAAAATGTTTACTACTTGTTATGTAGGCCTAAAGTTGAACATTTTCCTTTCGCTACTGAACATTTTTTGTTTCTTGAGCTAATAACTTTTACAATTTTACATCAATAAATTTTTTAATTGCATATAGGAATTCTTTGAACCTTTCTCTACAAAAAAGGTACAGAACACTTTTGGATTGGTATACAATTACTATATTTGGCGAATTTTTGAAAATATGCTTGCACACGCACCGAAATGACTTGGCGTTGCAAAACAATAACATGAACAGTTGTAAGGTTAAAGTAGCGGCAGTTTAAAATTTTTAATGTCAAATATCTCAGAAACTGCTAACTATCCAAAAGTTACAGGAGACCAAAAACTTTACATTGTTAATGGCAACGGTTTCATTATATTTTCTGTAACTCAAAGGATAACAGAGATATTGGCAAAAACTAGAAATAGGCCAGTCGGTAGAGGTAATTTTAGACCAAAAGTTCCAGTAATTTACAATACGGCTGATTTTTTTTTAGTAAGTATGTAGATTAACATAAAAAAAAAGTTTACCAGTCTATTGATTTCCCAAAGTCGAAAAAAAATCGATTATCATTTTTTTCTCGATTATCCTTAATATTTCGAGCTGGGATGAAGATAGAGAAAAATAAAAAATACCACCGTGTAGGGGAGGTATTTTTCAACAAAAAAGGTCATATGTATTTATTTCGTCCGAGCAATGGTTTTTCTGGAAAAAATTCGAAAATGCAGGTATGTATTTTGCAGCAGGGGAAATCACTAAAAGGGGACATCTTATTCATATATGAAGCGTTAGCTCATTCTAAATTGGCCAAATTTTAATATATCGAATTGAAACTTGACGTAGGAGTTAAAATATATATTTTAAACATTTATGCTGTGTCTCAGCTTGTTATCTTGAAAATGACCCGATCTAGGAGTCGATTTCGATTATCAATTTTAGGAGTACCGGACCCACGAACTAATTTCAATCTATTCCAGTTTTGTCAATTTTTGGAATATCAACACCAAATTTGTTTTACAAGTTGAGTACATCAGTATAAATATCCTTAGTAAGTATGAACGATTTTTTTCTTGTTATTTTTAAAAACGAGGCGCTTGAAAATAGTCTTCTGTTTTACCTATCTCGTTTTAACTATAACACTTTTGGATTCAACGACTCCATTTTCGACGTTTTTGAACATATCGATTTAAAAATTGGTACAGAAGTTACTAATACAATTGTTTTTTGCTATACTTATTTTAAAAACTATATTTTCAAAAATGACTAATCTGCAGCTGATCAACTCAAGCGTTTTGATGAAAAATCTAAAAAGGTCTAAAATTATACTTTTTTAATTTACTTGTGCTTTTAAAGGTAAATAATGAAAAAGGTTTATACTCCTTGAACTTGTTTGAATATATATATTTAACTTGTAAAAAAACTTTCAGGTTGATATTTTGAAAATTCTCTAAACTGGAGCCGATTACAATTAGTTTGTGGGTCCGGTACTCCTAAAATCGAAAAACCCATTGATGAGTCAAGTGGCTCTAGATCGGGTCATTTTCAAGATAACAAGCTGAGACTCAGCATAAATGTTTAAAATATATATTTTAACTCCTATGTCAAGTTTCAATTCGATATATTAAAATTCGGCCAATTTAGAATGACCCAACGCTTCATATATGAATAAGATGTCCCCTTTTAGTGATTTCCCCTGCTGCAAAATACATACCTGCATTATCGAATTTTTTCCAGACAAACCATTGCTCGGAGGAAATAAATACACATGACCTTTTTTATTGAAAAATACCTCCCCTACACGGTGGTATTTTTTATTTTTCTCCATCTTCATCTTAGCTCGAAATATCAAGGATAATCGAAAAAAAAATGATAATCGATTTTTTTTTCCGACTTTGGGAAATTGATAGACTGGTAAACTTTTTTTTATGTTAATGTACATACTTTAAGGTACTTATAAAAAAAATCAGCCATATTGCAAATTACTGGTAGTTTTAACCTATACCGACTGGGCTAAAATGTATGATACAAGGAGTGGATCTGAGTTTTAAAAAAATATTTTTTGCCAATATTCTTTGAGCTACAGACAAAATAAAAAATGTTGTTTGTCATTGACAAAGTAAAGTTTTTGGTCTCCTGTCATTTTTTTCTAAAGTTAGCTGTTTTTGAGATTTTTTTTCATTTCAAATTTTAAACAGCCACCATTTTGAGAATATTCAAAAAAAGTTCTGGTTTTTCGTACAGTGATAAAGGGTTACACAACAAATAGGTATACAAAGTTTGAGCTCAATACCTTTTCTACTCCCAAAGATATTAAGTATTTTGTAAAAAACAAAATGGTGGATAGCTCGAAAACAGCATTTCCGGACCTATGTTTATATGAACTTTGTTTACCATAATTTTGAATCACATGTATAGTATAGGTCTCTAGATGTTACTCAAAGTATTATTTGCTTTTTCACAGAGTCGCTCTCCACGAAGACGTGAACAGAATGAATGCGAGTGCGTTGGCCATTGTGTTTGCTCCGTGTATATTGCGCACGAATAAAGTAGTACCAGCGCAGGATTCCTTGCACGATATCGGCAGACAGACCCAGGTTGTGGAAACGATAATCTCGGAACAGTTGAGGAAATTGAGGGCAACGTTGGCTGATATCGATACACTGGATACTGCTTGCCATACGGCAACGCATAGACTGTCTTCACTGAGAAGTTCCAAGGTAGGCTAAGTTGATAAAAAGGTTGATGTAGAAACATTCACCGATATTAAAATTATGATTAAAAAATGTGTGATCGGTGCGTGCATAAGAATTTGACTTATGTTCATAAGACGAAACAGATGGGAGCAGCAGTTAAAAAGGTAAGGTGTTAAAATTACTTTGATAAAAAGTTAAATTCATTTCTTAAAATTAAACAAATGTTATATTTTATTTTTTATTGCAAGTTGTGATGCAAGAATAGGAAGATTTGGAACACCATCCAACCCGTGGAGCCAAAAATATTAACAAAACCTGAATATTAGTAACAATCTTCTGAGTTTAATGACTACAAACGGGCGGACAGATGTGACACATTTCTAACATTTGTGTTTCGCATTTTATATAAGCTGCTACAGTTAGATTTTTCTATAAAAAATGTCTAAACATTTATAAATATTGATTCGGGATTTAATAATTATATTTCTACGCATTGTTCTTTTTAGATATTTACTCCAGAAGAGCTCCTTCCTACCAAGACAAACGAAGAGGAAGAACTGTTGATGGATCATATCGAGGAAATCCAAAAAGAGAAAGCTTTGTTGACAATAGCATTGCCGTCGCTGACTAGGACCAACTCTGATGACGATCTCCTCTCTACAGACGACGGGAGTCTGGACGACGTTGATACCCAACGTGAGAAATTTGATAATAATTATTCTTGATAATCTAATTGTACCACTGCGTGTTAAGCACAACAGATCGTATGTTTACTCTGTTGGCATTTATGACCAAAAATTATCTTAGGTTATGTAAACAGATGTGCTGACTAAAAAACCTGCTCATGATTCAGTTTAGTAATTTGTTGAGTCTTATTTAATTGAGTATTTCATTTTTAGGTAGATTCACCGTCCTAAGCTTAAACAAGTTCCTTTCTTAACCCATTTAGCAATAATTATGTTCGGGAACATCATGACCTCTCGTTTGCAGAAGACTGACTTCTAAAATCTGAAAATGCCTTGATGAGTAAAAAAATTCTCTGAATTTGTGAAACCTCAAACAAATGTTAGTTATTATGATACAAAATAAAATAGAACTATTTATAAAAAAACATAAATATTTTTGTGTATGAAATCATCAAAAGAAGGGTGTTTACACAGTGGAACATTACAATTAGGACCCATAGGTGTGCGCAGGGTCTCATAATTGGGGGTGCCAGACCTTCCGGGAGGTTTATAACGTTAGGTGTTATAAAAATAAAAAAATTATTAATAAAACTTGTTAAAAATAAAATATTGAACTTAGGTTATTTTTTTTTTTTTTTTTGGTTTAAAGGCGAATAACCTGGTTGGTTATCATCACCTGGAGAACTTAGGTTAAGCCTACACTAGTTTTTTTTTTTACCTGTTGCCTTTTTACGACTGAAATATTATAAACTCATTTAGTTTACAACTTACTTTTAATCGTGAGGTTCCTGAATAAGTAGGCCTACTTGCTGGAATATAGGATAACGAAATCAAACTATAATGGTTCACATAACAACTGATTTTAATTGGTCGCTTTAGACCTGCATTTTTTTTTTTTTTTATATATCAGTTACAAAAATTTAAATCTATATAGGTTGTCATTTTGACAAAAAAAAAAAAAAATGAATTCAAACAAATGACAAATCAATTTAAACTCAAAATATATGGTACATACAGATAGAATACTTACGTAAAGGCAGACATAAACTTATTAGTATTAAAAGAAAAACCCACTCTCACGCGCAACACTTTTGTAGTTCAGCGTGTCTGATTTATTTAGTCACATTAATCATTATGTAAAAACTTTGTAAAGTTCGCCGATTGCAATACTCACCATTGTCGAAGATATTAACTTTTCAAATTATTTAAACCAGTTCTTCAATTCATCACTTAAAATACTTTTTACGACTTTGTAGATTATAAATGTAACACACTTTAACTGTTTCAACTATTGTGCAATACTTCAAGATTCACATAACTTGACAAGCGATGTCTACAGCTTGGAGTCTCGTTGAGAAGTGAAGCTAGCGTTGTTCTCCCTCCGCTACTTTCAGTCGGCGCCTATTTTCTCTCCACCAATCAGGAATGTCTGATGACACATTGCCTCATAAATGCCTGATGTTGCGTTACATTCTTTTGGTTGCTAACCATGCAATCCTTCTAAATCTTGCTTGTTGAAATGCACGTAGACCATTTTTCCTGGAACTCGCCTGCAGGTGTTTGGTTCTTATCTCATCTAGATGTTAAGACACTTCTTTGTCTAACTGCGTCTCAAAACTCGTATAGTTTCCGCGTCTTGAAGTCAGTGCATAAACTGTCCATTTTCTCAAACTCCACATTTAAATTGAATATAATAATTGTTTGCCTTTTACATTTATTCAAGTTAATACTGAAATTGACTTTAAATTTTGTCTGCCCTTTTAGTCTATTTCCTTTACGTTAAAAATGCTTCTAATTATTAAGCTCTCTTTCTAAAAACATTTGCAATGTAAATTAAATTAAATTCAAAAATAAAATTGCTCTCTCGAATTAAATTTGACTTATGATCCTATTCTATATTATTATTGTACTTTGGGAAGCTGGAGATGTTACAATAATAGCGGGATTCTACTGTATAATGTTGTGAAACTGTAGAGTTAACTGTAAGTTACAACTAATAGTATTTTGTGTTATAGCTCAACCGTTATCGAGGCACAGAGTAGGACAGAAACGTTGTAAACGACCCGAAGCCATATACCCTCCTTCGCAGGATTGCGACGAAGACCCCATCATGGTTTGAGTCTCTACTTACTACAAGTAAACTGTAAATATCCTTACCTTTACCTAATGTCTTCCTCTCCCCCCCCCCCCCACCTACTCCTATCTCTAATATATAAATAAGCTTATTAATGTTACGACACGCTTATTATTTATTTTTATATTTAAAAAAAGGAATTATACTGTTACACAGAGTTTTTTGTGTAAATCGAGTTTATTTTTTATAAAATGAGAGAAATTTTTTACAAAAAAATCTCGTCCTTGGTGCTTTGTGTACATCTGAAAGTAAAAAAATGTAAAAAGAAAAACCAGATAAAAAAACATATATATAGAGTAAATATTCGTAATGTACAGTTTTTTTTTAATTATTATTATTAACCTTTTTACATTTAATTTGTATCGATAAAATGTGGTTTGTATATAATTTTGTTGCGGAAATGAAATTATGTTAGATATATTGATAGTTTTACGATATGTTTATTCGGTATGATCGTTAAGTTCAATTTATTTTTGGGTTACAATTTTATGCGAACAGTTTTTTTTTTTTTGAAATTTTTTAAATTAGGATTTATAAAAAAGAATTTGAAGAGTGTAAATAAAGACGGACGAAATTGTTTGAATTTTAAAAAATGTCTGAAATTAGTGTGTTTTATGTTTGAAAAATGTGATTTTCGTTTAAATAAAAAATTACTTGCTTTAATTTATGTCAGTTTTTGTTGAAACGATACTGAATTCGATAAAGGAGTTGTTAATGTTATTGTTGTTTTTTTAAATTATACTGTCAACTGAAGCGAATATCGACTGAATGTTTAAATTTTTATTTTTTTCAAGTAAACCAAAAGTAAATGTTTTTAAGTTTACTAGGGGTGTGCAAGATTTTGAAAATGTTGTTTTTGAAAAACAAACTAAATCTCTTGATCTTGTTGACTAAAATATAATCAGTTGTACTTTTACCGATTTGGCCAAAATTTCTCAATTTTGAATGTCTTGAGATTTCTTTTAGAGCTTTTATACATTTAACCCTCTGTCACAAGCGTTGCCGGCTGAAACCACAGTTAATCAGGACTGTCAATCCACATTAAATATTTTCAAGTTTTTTTTCCTATTAGAGTGTTATAAGTGTGTTGTGTATTTTTGTGCGCAAAACCAATATTTAGGTAAATAAATTGCTCACCGTATACTAGGGATGGGTCGATTCTCAAATTAATCGATTCCTATACCGATTCCGATTCCAAGAAATCGATTCCCGATTCTCGATTCCGATTCCATCGATTCCAATTACCATAATAATTGTAAAGGAAAGTAAACATTGTTATTTAATTTTAACTGCATGGTATTTTCACTTTACTGTTATTTGTTAATATTGTTATCGAACTAAGAGGAACTTAAATAAAACTGCTGATTTGGATTCATTATAAAATGTATATATATATTTTTTTTCATTATACTGTATAAAAAAGCTGTTTTATATCTGAAAGCCAAGGGACATAAAAATCACGCATAATTCTCGGTTTTCTCGGTACGACTTTTTAACGGTCAAAATCGGTTTTCCCGAGCCCAAAAACATATAAAACGTTACCCCACACTGTATTTTCAAAATTTTGATCCATAAACGTGATCGTGAAGCGCTACGATTTTTTAAGTGTCAAAATCGGTTTTCGCGTACCCAAAAACATATAAAACGATACCCCATACTGAATTTTCAAAGTTTTGATCCAAAAATGTGACTCCGACGCGCTACGACTTTTTAATTCTCAAAATCGATTTTCCCGTACCCAAAAACATATAAAACGTTACCCCACACAGAATTTTCCAAATTTTGATCCATAAACGTGACTCCGACGCGCTAAGACTGCTGATTTTACAAATAAGAATAAACGTATCAGTTTTAAGTAAACAGCTGTTTACCGTTCTCCTTCTTATTTTACAAATAAGAATAAACATAAGTTTTATGCAAACAACTTATTGATTTTGTCAATGGAAATATAACAGAAAAATCAAACAAGTTTTTTTTTTTATAAAAAGATGTTTTCATTAAAAATGTGTTGCTTTTCGGTGTAGTATAATGATAGATATCGTACGTAACTCGTCCGGTAAGTTTTTCCGTGCTTGCACATGAAAATCCCGCACTCGGCTGCGCCTCGCCCGGAAACTATCATGCTCGCACGGAAAAAATCTATTTACCGGGCTTGTAACGTAATATACTATTAAAGAGTAGGGGTTTAACTTTTTAAGGACAACTTAAGAACAGAAAAACCATATAAAATAAATATTAGTAGGGAAAAAGTAAACCATTCTTAATTTGATGTAAGTAGACATTTTCCCCACTAAAAGGTTTAGGCAATTAATTGTTAGCTTTGTTAAGTAAACGCTTCTTGTTTTATTTTTGTTCATGCGTAGACTGTTACTTGTACACAAGAAGTCAAGTCAGGTAGGCTCAAGGTTAACCAGTTATGGATTCATTTCTTATCGTGTCTATAGAATTAGGGTGTCTACTGTGACGAAAACTAACACATTTTATAGATCGGTAACAAAAGTTTAAAGTAATAATTCTATTTGTTTTAGATCGGGTAAAACATTTTCTACAATTTTGGGACTAACGTTACCCGTGATTTATGATTTTTGTAAGAGTCCCAACGGAATGCCTTTGTTTTACTTGTTATTCATTCCCGAAAATAGCTTCATTTAATTTCCACTTTTTCCGATTTTTACAACTGTCATCTAAATTACATTTTACCTTAGCCGTTGTAATTTAAATTAAGGTTTACTCCGGCGTTTTCTAAAATTAGCGCTAAAAATATCCGGTGTTGTATTTTTTTGATGACATTCGTCATTTTATTTTAAATTAAATAATATTTCACCAATGGTAGTTCATGTTCATAAAATTGACACAAATTGTATTTGGACATCGATTTTTTGCGTGCATTCACTGTGGTACTTAAATTATGTTTTAACGCTATTATATTTAACGCATTGTTTTTATTAAATTGGAGTAGGTTTATTCACGGACATACGCTGTTGTATAATTGCGATCGAATGCCGGCGTTTTATAAAATTAGCGCTAATAATATTCGGACGTCGCATTCTTTTGCGGACATTCGTCATTTTATTTTAAATAATATTTCACCAATGGCATTAATTTGGCACAAATTGTATTCGGGCATCGATTTTTTTTGCGGACATTCACTGTGGTACTTGATTTCCCCGAATACTTCGTATTGGAATGAAATGGGATGTAACGACTAATATAACAAGGAATTATAAATCGGGGGCGCGGCAATCGGCGTACCGAACGTATTTGCAGAGATTGGTGGCAGCCGAGCTCGGAATCGATGGAATCGGAATCGACTTTCCCAGAATCGACTCGATGCCGATTCCAGTGCCGAGAATCGGTGGAATCGACTTTTGGAATCGAGAATCGACCCATCCCTACCGTATACATTATTAGTTAATAATAAAGTGATCTAAAACACTTTATAACAAAGAATGTACTACTACCTAGACGTAGAAATATATAAACAATAATACAGCCTAAAAAAAATAAGTAAAATAACTTAAAAAATAGGCTTGACAAGGGAATTTCCCCTGAGCAATCCTATTTCAGACAAAATGACACGTCTTTACTCTTTACAATAAAATTTGTCAAAATTTCAATTTTGCATAAAACATTATGAAAATATGTCGCTTATTAAGTGCATCCTGTAGAATTGTATGGGGTTTACGGTTTTTAACTCTAATGGTTATAAATAAATGATTTTTAAAAAAATTTCCAAAAATAAATTTTTTAACTAATTTAACATTATAAATTTATATTTTTGCACTAATTTTATTTGCATGTAATTAGATCCTAATTAATTTCCAACAAATTAGAAATCACCCAATTATGTTTATATTTACAAGTTTTGTTGTTATTTTTGCGTGTCAATATCCCAACTGTTGACACTAGGCCCTGCCATTACACTGTCTGTAATATAGCCAGCAGTACGTAAATAAGTCAAAACTAATATAAAAATGTGCAGAACTGAGCACTATAAACTAAAAGATATAATCATAAATAAATATGAAAATCATTTAACTGCCTAAATAAACACATGACTATAGCGCACTTACGAACAACGGCGCAGTATGAAACATAACCTCTAAAATAGACTGCAATAGTCTATGAGCTCTTAATTTGATTGCCACTATAAAATATCGATGTAGAAATGTTCCTTTGCTCATTAGGAATAAAACTCTATATCATGGTAAGCAGTATATTGGATAAAAGTGGAACTACTTGACAGTTCGTGGACAGATTGGTAAAGGGTTAGGGAAAAGTGTTATTTTTGAAACCACTTAAGAATTTAAAATTTTTAAATTATAATATTTATTTATTCTAAATATGTAATGTCAATTTGTCAATGACTTTTCATTTCATTTTCCTTTTTATATTGGTCCTATAACAATTATAAAATTGCACCAGGCATGTCAGTTACAATATAGCCCAGGCAATGAAGGTTTTGTGTCGGAAGAAATTAGAGACAAGCTGATTTTTTGCCAGTTGTTAGGACCTAATTAGGGAAGTATTTCCTCAAAAGTCCCCGCCTGTCCCCCTTGTGCTCCCTCCTCTAGCCCCCCTTGAACATCCATTTCGAGGGTATTTTTGTTATTGCTCATAACTCCGCCATTTTTCATTTTACATTGATACTGTTTGTATGATTGTATTTCTCCATGTCTATTCTAAAAAAAATATTCTTTGGATTTTTTGCGTAAAAGTAATACTTTCACCAGAATTTGCTAAAATATGCAAAATGTTCGGGTGAAAAATCATATTTTAAGTAGTTTTTAGAAAACAGCACTTTTATTTGTTATAATATAAAAAAATATGACAAATAAAAGTTGTAGCGCAGCTCTTGCCCTTTTAAAATATGTACCTAACTTTACATTTTGAGGGTCGGGAACACTTACAGACTACAAAGTATTAGTGCCCGCCCGACACTAAGATAGCCATAATACGTGGTTGGTTGTTGCGGCATCACTCCCTGTCTGTTAGTAATGAAGCAGAGTAAGTTAGTTTTTTATACCAGAACTGATAGCATAATATTATGACTTAAAATAGTACTTTAGGTCTATTAGCACACTAACATTTTACGAACTATTAAAAAAATAAGCAGATTTTCTTTGTTATTTTAAGTATTTGCAAGTTTCGGGGGAGTTTTGACTCCTGACCTTAATATTGAGGTATTTCCATTATCCAATCATTGCCTGTCCACAGCATCACGGACCCCCCGTTTTTTGTATTATTTTTTTTTTTTTCAATAATATAATTACTATTTTTATTTACAAATATTTACAATATTGTTTGATTAAAATGTTGTTTAATGAAAAAATATCTTATAAAATTATTGATAAAAATATTTAAACTAAACATTTTAGCTATCATCAATTATGGCTTGATCTTCATCCATGGTCAAGGTATTGTTGCAAGAATATCCACTTCAGTGCTCGCACATATTTGTGCATTCTGTACAATTCTGTAAATTGTACATTCTGTAAATGTTCGCACATATTTCTGCAGAAGCTACAATCTCGGACGCTTTCAAAAATAGAGGTTGGGCAAAAGTAACTATGCATTACTGATTTCATTTTCGGCTCTCTTCAGCTGCAAAACATAAAGCAGCTCCAAATTAATAAAAGGAACAGCCATTACAATGTCCCATCACATTTCTCTTTGTTTTTAGTTTTTTAATTACGTTCATAAAACTATTTTAACCTGGTTGTACATTAGTACCAGAAAGACAAATGTAATTTAAAGGGAATAAGGTAGTTAGTTATTGTGGAATCAGTAATATTCAAGCAAGCTTTCATGTCATTGTAATTTTTCACATTAATACTATTCAATCCCTTACATCCAGTTTTCCTTGCATACCCTCGCGTATCCTTATACTTTCGGGGTTAAAAGCTCACTACATTGCCTTTCAACTTTTTCTACAGTTTGAACTTTTTTGTCGGGCGTAATACATTGTATTCCACCTATAGCGTTAAAATATTTAGGCTAATGTTTAAATGTTGACATCAGCGTTGTCAAAAACGTGTTGGACGAAGGCACCTTAATTTTTTTGTGATGATCCCGCAGTTATCAATGCATTATTGTATGTCATTGCTTCGTTATATGACGCACACACACCCATTCAAGAAAGCATGTTGATTAAATGTATGGACCCGTACAAGTGCTAATCTAACTTGTATGGGTGACATAAAGGATCTAGGTTTTCTTTGCAATCATTTTCCATATAAAGGCATCTAATGTTTTTGGGATTAAATTTTCGCCTCCGGACCTAATGTCTTTTGTGTCTGGGTATGTACGATAGTTGCAAGCCATCTTTTGGATATTCTTCTTGATGATATCAGCCGCAGCTAAAACTATCCTAAGCTTTTCTGTTTCCGGATCGCTCTTCCTTTTTTTTCTTTTGTACCAATTGTCCATGATTTTGTGTGCAGAGTCTGATAAACACACAATGTTTTTTCGACTAGAAAAATTGGATACGGTGCTATAATGCGGTCTTTAAAGTGCTCTTTCAGCTGATATTTTAAATGTTTATCAGAATATAAGTTTTCTTTCCCTGAAAAGTCAGTCATGATTTCTTGTAATTCTGTAACAGTGTACTGGCTTCATTTCCTTGTTCAATAGTTTTACAAATTAATAAAAAGTTGTCTTCATCCATCCTCGGTCTATCTACAGCGTGTTTGCCTGATGTTGATTTGGGAAAAGTATCATGACATTGTTTATGGTAACGTGCCTCAGGTAACTCTTAACATAACACTCCTTACTCTTTCCTCCCATTCATCATTTTGCTCATTAAATATTTTAAGTAAATTTTATTTTATTTCTATTGTTGCTACGAGGCGAATTTCCTTCCTACGATGCACAGCTCACTTTAAATTAATTACTGCGCTTTTTTCACAAATGAAGCAATTGGTTTTAAAATCAAACTTCTGGCAAATATTCCGTAGAAAAGTTCTTAAAGTTGAGTGAATTGATTCATCGAGTATTTCTGTGGCCTCTGTGTACAAGAACTGTTTGTTTTCCCTTCAATTCTCTCATGCAGCCCATCCCGTCTTCTTAAACTAGCTTCGGTTATTAATTTTATACCCCTTTTGTAACCACTACTGTATCTTCTTCGAAATTTTCGTTACATTGAATACAAAAGAAATCAGGATTATCCATTTTAACGATGATTATCATTGTTCAACACAAAAATCCAATCAATTAGAATTTAAAAAAATAGAGGAAGAATAATAGTATTTCGATCGAAATATAGTTAAATAAATTTTTCGGGTACCTTCAGATTAAACAAAGAGAAAATGTCTTCTTTTGACATGGGGATGGATTGTCACTAAACAATGTAAACCACGCAAAAAAAAAAAAACAATAATGATAACACTGGAACACTCACCAAACAATTGATTCGTTTAGCTGGGTTGACGTTGATATCAGAAATTTCACACACTAACAATACACCCCCTCCCCCCCCCAACCCCAACTTAGTAGAAATGGTGAATAACAGTTGGCGGCACGCTTTGATCTTAAATTTTCTGAATCCTGACATGATAACAAGATACCCCCTCCTCCAATCCAAACTTGATAGCATTAAAATAAAATATTGATTTTATATTTAAAAATTTAATAGGTTAATACCACTTTATATAAATTTATAGAAGTTAAACTAAAATAGTGGGAGCAGAGCAGCTTACTAAGCTCCCGGCCGGGTGGCGGCCGCATAGCTCTAGTAAATAAGAAAGCAACCGGAAACGCAAGCGCTTCTCTCTATAACCTTATCTAAACAGTGCAATTTCTTGAAGCTGAGCGCTTTGACATTGCCTCAAACCATTTTATAAATCCATCTTTTGTAATTAAGTGCTGAAAAAAACTGAATATTCTTTATAAAATTTTGTATCTGGCTTTCAAATTACTTTTCATTATTAATGTTTTATTTGTGTTAGGAAAAAAATTCAAACTTTGTACTTACAAAATGTCAATTACATAACAAAAAAAAAAAACAAAAACAAAATATAAAATGCAAAAGGGATGTTGTATTGTAATTGTGCTTAAAATGAGACCTTGCAAACAATTTTATGATAAAAAATAAATGTTTTGAAATTTAACATTGCTCTTATGGGATAAAAATCCAAGATGGCCGCCACTACAGCAGACCCTTAAATGGCAATTGCTTGCGTCTATATTCAGGAAATGTTGTGTTATATTATATCGTTGGAAAGCTTAAAAGATGCACTAAAAATTTTATTTAAAGTATTTTTTTAAATTACCATCAGCAAAAAAGTTATGAAAGGAAAACTAAAGAAAAAATATATTTTTTAAAGAAAAAAATCGTTTTTTAGCAAATAGCTGCTAAACTGTTGACCCTAGGTAAAACTACCAAGATACCTTTTTTAAAGACAATCACTTAATGAAAAAATGACATATAGAAGTTACGAATTGGGATATTAACAACGGAGATATGAAGCAAAACCTAACTGCTTAGAAAATGAACTTCAAATGGGGGTGGGGGGGTTAGTACAAGGGGGAGGGGCGGGGACTTTTGGGAAAATGTACCTATTGGTGAGTTTTAACAACTGACAAAAATTCAGCTTGTCTCTAATTTCTTCCGCCACATGGTCATTTTTCGCCTTCATTGCCTGGGCTAATAGTCAGTGTACTAAAATTATAGTTTGTAATTTTCTTCTTGACATTTGTTTAATAGATTGGAAATATTTGTTTAGTTTGACATGCTTGTTTTTGTTCTCATTCTCTCTTGTTCCTAATAACAATAATTAATAACACAATGTTGCACACCCCTAAACTTAGCGTAAGGTCCATACACTTTACTTCATCTGTCATTAAGTCAAGATGGTGTAGCAGCTTTGTTATTTCTGTTCTTGTGCTGTATTTTTATATATTTATTAATAGTCGAGACATTGATGGGTTTCATATAACTTTGATTTTCCAGTTAACGTGTTTTGTTTTTGATGTTTTTTGAGAAGACTAATGATTTTAAACGCTAATCTAGGTCACACGTAAAGCTCTATGAATTCTTTTTCTAAACAGTCGTGCGCAAAAGACTGAGTAATCTGGAAAATATTTGTTTTCCCCATTGTTTGACGATTCCCACTTTAAAATGGGTGTAAGGTAGAAATCAGGTATTCGAAAACACGATGACCCAGGCTGGATTTTCCCCGGACATAATAATAATGCACGTTTATGGTACTGTAATATACAAAATGGTAAAAATGTATTGAAATTAAAAAGTTGTATAAAAACTCATTTACATTAAAGTATAAACGAGAATTTTCTTATAAAATCGTCCAGAAAAGGTGGAATATTACGCCTAATTTCCTCGGATCTCTACAAATTTGTTTACAGGTAGGCCTACGGGTAAACGTAACGAAACCCATATTTTAAATTTTGCTAAATTCGTTCAGTTAGCTCTTTTTACAGGCTTGAAAATAAAACGCCACTTTTCACTTAAATTAAATGATTTTTGTTTGCTCTATAATAATGAAAATCATTACTAATTTGCAAATTTACAAGGAATCTAAAAATCAAATTAAAGAGATTTCAATTTTATTCCATTTTAACTTGTGTAATTTTTAATTCCATTTCAGGTGAAAAACGTATTTTTTTAAGCAATTTCGTTAGAAAATGAATTATTATTATATTAATTTTTGATCAGCTACATCTCCTAGGATGGAAAAGTACTCACCTTATTTTTTTTATATTTTGCTTGTACATTTCTTTTTGTGAAAATTTTTAAAGATGGAATTTGCACTTTCATTTCTACAGGGTGTTTAACAAATGTGGACTAAGTGAATTATTGGTCCACATTTTTTACATACTCTTCAAATGGACACAACACCCTTGCCAAATTTCTTTTTTTAAGAGAAAGGTAGTCAATAGTATTAAAAAAAGAAATTGAAATGAGTAATACAAATAGACTTTCTTGAAATTTAAATTTGATAAATTTTGACTTTTGTCTGGCTGGATTAACTGTGAATAAAATTTATTATACTATAAGTGATATCTTCAAGACAAGTGATACCTTTCTGTATTTTTTATACAAATATGAATTATTGAACTATTAAATTTGTTACAACAGTTGGTTTTGTTATTGGTGTTAATGTTATTGTTTTTCTATGATTGACGTTGCCTTTTGTAAATCGTAAATATAAAATAAGTAATGTTCCTTGAAAATTTCTGTTTGTAGACTGACTGTTTTAACTTTGTTGAATTATTGCTGATTGAATAAGTACTAATAGAAATTGTTTGCGTTTTGTTTGATTGAACCAATAAAATACTGTACTTGTTTTGCCCTATTGTAATGCAGTATGTATTAAATGTTGAGCTCTTTTGGAATTACCTAATAGAGGATGAGTCATATGTAAACGGATTTAGCTTCTCGGACAATCCCGAGCGGAATGGAAGAGAGGGGTGTTGAAGCTTGTGTTATGAGAGGGGAATCCGATTTGTAGGCTGTTTCTCTCATTACAGTCATGAGTTGGCAAGAGGTTGAGTTATGCAACAGTTTATAACAATTTTTGAAAACGATAGATGAAAGCGTTAAAGTTTCTACAAGCTGCCGAAAATGTGTGCAGGGAACATGATACAGTATTGAGAAAAGTTCGTTTTATATTTGACTCGACCTTGTATTTGGTGATGTTCTATGATAATAGTAAATGTAACACTTATGGACAGAAAATCAGAACGATTTGACCAAAAGCAACAATCGATTGTTGTTTTAAATCTATGGGAATTGTAAATAAAAGAGATCAATCTTATCTAAAAAAATCAAGTGCAAAAATCAATAGCTTGTTTTGAAAAATTTGACAGTTTATAATATTTAACATATTATGGAAATATTTAATCATATCAAGTAAACTATGCGACTGTCGATAGTTTTAACCATTTTGAAGAATTTTAATATTTGATTTATTATATTATGCGATTGGAAAGTGTAATGTGTTGGAATCAACAGTAGTAACAAATCTGTATTTTTTTTACAATTTAAAAAGTTTGTAATATTAGAAATTGTACTAAATGTTTGTGGGTTTAATTAAGAGATTTTCTCCAGTAAAATAAAGAGAATTGAGCATGATATTGATTGGTTTCATTTTACGATTTTAAAGTACAGTAATCTCCTAATACATCAGTGTTCAGAAACCTCCACAGATGTTAAATTTGCAAATTTTGTAGCCGTCTTAGATTGTGGGACGTAGAGATTTTATCCAGTCAATGCAATTAATTGTATTGAAGAGCAAGAAGTAATGGTAGTTTGTTTTCGTGCGACAAAAAGTCATGACAATGTCGCAACATTCATTATGATAAAATCTAAAAGTCAGTTGTTATGATAATGATATAAATATCACGACACCTAACGTTATAAATCAGTTTTGATATTTTAGATAGTGTCAAATAATGTCACGTGTTTGACACATTTAAAAACGAATTGTCACAACATTTACAATTTGCAAATTCAACATACAAATTTCAGGACAATGAAAACAAAGAAAAATCCGCAATGTCGAAAAGTCATGACTTTTAATGTCAAATGAAAACAAAACCTTTGAAACATTAATTTGAATTAATGGACACTGAAAGTAAGGAATTCTGAATGAACATTTGTAATGATAATTTCATTGTTAACAGTATTTTAAATGTTAACTGTTCTGAAATGTTTTTTTTATAAAAAAAAATTTAATACATGTTGTGACATTTGTTATTTAGCACGTAAAACTATTTAATTTGGAAAGACATACAGCAAAATAAAGACTGTGAATACTAAATATTTGTTAAGTTAAAATTTGTATATTTCTCCCAAAATGCTCATATACTTGTGATTATATTCCTCCGTTTTTGTTCTAGTGTGTACACGTAGCATTCCATAGAAAAATGTACTGCATGTACAGGGTGTTTGGAACTTCTTGAGTTATTTCCAAAATAAAAATGAGAAAAAAGTTTATATAAATACGACCTTGGATTCAAAATGTTCGTTCATTCATTTATAGACTCCGAAAACTGTTTTGATTATTTTTACATATCACCGATTCACACTCCACGGTGGCAGGAGTGTCTTGCCCGTGCAGATTTTTTCCGTATAAATCGTATGTGTACCAAGTTTGGTTCATACATTCTAGAGTTATGCTGGGATACTCACATCCTTTTTCATGGTTTTTAATTTAGAAATCATTTTGAGTTTCAACTGAAAAGTTTATATCTTTTGAAGTTTAAATGAAGTAAAAGTTGAAATGTTACAGGGTACTTGGTGTTTATAAAGACCAAATTTGTGAAAAATATAAATTTCTCTTATTCATTTAATCCGTTGTGGACGGCATTCTGTACCCCTCGTTTACGAAAGTTTTGTTGATGGGGTCAAAGAGTTATTTTGGTTGAAAACTGTTTTTAGTTTATGTCTAAAACTTATTTAGTTTTTGTAATTATGTGTGACTTTTTTTTATGATTTAAAGGTTAAAAATTAATGTAATCCATCATTCGTGCGCACCACAATCTAAAGCAGCAGATATATGCGTTTGCCGTCCGCAAAGACCACCATGTTTTGTTCTTAAATTCTGGTAGTAGCTTACAAAAGGCAAAAATGTGTTTTACATATTTTATTAATCTTAAAAGAACAAAAACTAAAAATAGTTCAATACTTATTCATATTTTACTTTATAAAAGTATTCTTTTTAATTCTTCTTACAAGGCGCTGTGTAAGGTAACAGGTTCATGACCTTCCTCCCGACCAATTTAGGCGCTTTGGTGTCTGGGTTTGCATATTTAAAGGATATGCTAGATGTAGATAGTTTCCCCATCCTCTTGAAATTGAGTGAGTGTTGGTGGTTTACCAACTGGCACTCTTTGCGTTTTCACGCACCCTAAAATCAATTGACAGTGTTGGTGATCTTATGGAAAATGATACTGTTGCCAACTTACCAAACGAAACTCCCCTTTTACAGATAAAACAATAACATCAACTTTTTATCCACGTTCTTGTACTATTCAATGTTGGTGTAGAAGGATAAAACCCAACAGACTGATTGTAGATTTTCTTGATAAAAAAAGCGTTTAGTGATATCACTTATGAAAATTTCGAAGAAGGAATAATCCAATGTTTGCTTAATCTCGTTGTAAACTCCCTTCCCGTTAGCAACGATGCAATTAAATCAATCCAGTTATACATTGTTAGAATTTTTCAACAACCGTATGTCTATTGCAGGCAAATTAAATTTTTGTAAAATGCCAAGTTTTCAAGTTATTTTTTATTAAAGAACTAAAAATGCTGCCACTTTGAAATAAAAGCAAAACGGTGGAACACTTTTCAGCAAATAAGGTCCTTATGACACTGATTATCATGGAAAATTTCATCTAGCGTTTTCAGAAGAAGTAAATATAATTACATTAATACGGGAACATCGAAAATTGAAGTAACTTTTATAGTATTTATTACAAAAGGAGAGGAATAAAACTTATATCATTCAAAAGGTACTGTGCCATATATCTACACACATCAAATCATGTGTGTATGTTGCCTTTAAGCCAGATAAAATAAAATAGACCTAACATGAAATAGTGTTGCTAAGCTGGTTGTCCGAATCAGCTGTTTTATCTGTTATTTTATGCAGTTGGTTGCTATGGCAATGAATATAAAAATGTATTTTTTGTAGGTCGTGGTTTTATATTTTTCACATATAATTTTTCCATACATAACGGTTCAAACAAATAAATGAAATCAATCTGATCACGTTCATAGCTGTGTTAGCTAATATCCCTTTGCCTTCTCTGCCCGGCAAAATATTTAAAAAAAAATTATACTAACATACCTAGCGTTGTTTCCATTTCTTTCAAAATTGAGTTATCACTTATCTTTATTTATTTGTTAAATTATTCTACTAGGGATGGGTCGGTTCCATTTTTTTTTCGGTCCTCGGTTACCGGTTCTAGAGTCAAATCGGTTCCCGGTTCTAGAGTCAAATCGGTTCTTGGTTCTATTTATTATTCAAGGAATTTAACAAGAATTTAAGTGTAAAATATAAGATTTAATTTGAATACTGAAATGATTACGGTACCCTAAGTATGTTATTTACAGATAATTAAAAAAATTGGGTGTGCATATGACCACACAATAGAAGTGAAAACTTCTATGCGAATTTTACAGCGTGTAAAATGAATATTGATTAACTACTGGATTTTATTAACATTTTATTTCTTGGTTAATAAATAAATAAAATTACAATTATTTTCAAATTTTTAGTTCGGTTTGCTTTTAAAGCGTATTATTTACATTCTTATTTTTTAGTCTGGGGACCATGATCAGTGCTCACTTATTACATCCAACAAAATTAATGAGCTCCCGAAGTTTTTGTATATCGTCGTGAATCACCCTGTATATAAAGTTTTTAATGACACATGAAAATGTGTTTTGGGGACCATGATCAGTGCTCACTTACTACACCCAACAAAATTAATATTGCATTGTCATTGGTCCTTGATAAGTGTGCAAAGTTTCAAATCAATCCGACGTTTTGAAGGGGGTGAAAATCACGTCGTGTTCTGGGGACCATGAT
This sequence comes from Philaenus spumarius, assembly GCA_018207615.1. Taxonomy (NCBI): domain Eukaryota; kingdom Metazoa; phylum Arthropoda; class Insecta; order Hemiptera; family Aphrophoridae; genus Philaenus; species Philaenus spumarius. The sequence goes on from JAGFPH010011451.1 coordinate 23,612, forward strand.
CAGTGCTCACTTACTACACCCAAAATATTAATATTGCATTGTCATCGGTCCTTGTTCTTCATATATATAATACACAAGGATATATATATAGAAGTTTTCACTTCAATAAAAGTATTCAGCTAAGTTAAATTACGAACAAAAAGTCACTCTCAACGTCTATTATAAAATATTGCCACACTTTCGATGCCATTGATGAAAAGACTAGCCTACTCCAGTTAAGTTTCCACATATCCTCAACTAACTAAACTTAATCAAATTAATATGTTAATTCAGTAGAGCGTCGATTATCTGAAAGCAGAAATGTACTGTAAATAAATAAGTACATTACAGTACTACACGTAATAATTCCGAATTTAAAGTTTTTTACTCGCATAATCAGCCGAGTTGTAAACTTCAGGGAGTTTGTGCGCTCAACGGAACAGCGGTCGCTGTTGAATCAGCCGAGCGCATGGCCGACCGCTGCTGTCAGTCGTTAGTGAGTTCACAGTGAATTTAATTACCCGAACAAATTGGTTATCAGAAGTCCCTCGGTCCCAATTTGTTTCTAAAAGTCGGATCTCTTCTGTATTAACTAATTGCGGTAACTAAAACAAAATGAATAAAACTCTGCACTAAAACTGAATACTGTACGTGTATTTACACACAGCGTTATTAACTTGATATTACTTTGTTCTAACAAGTTGTTCAGACTTCGGCGGGACTAAACTGATGCCGTCTAATGAAATTTTCGATGATTGAAGTTCCGATTATTTCTGAACTCATCCGAATTGAACGTTCAGAAACAAAACATAGGCTATAATATTCCGAGCGTTAACGCAATCCTAGTCAATCGTAAAAAAATATTATGCCTAATCGGATTCCGAATAATTTTATTTGACACTTTTTCTTGCGTAATTATTTTAATCATTTATTATTTTTTTTTTTAACTTTTATGAATAATAAATTGATTATTGATTGTTATAATCACTGATAGTAAAAAAATAATAATTTAGGCATAAATATTAATTTACAAAGGCTACATTATCTGATGAAATGAGTGCATCAAACCGGCATTCACGTCCACCATCGCCACACGATCGAGCTAAATTGCAACGTATGTCGCTTTCAGATAAACTAACGCGAAGAGTTTAGTTTTATAATAACCGAAAATGTGTGAATATTCTTTTTTTCTCTTTTGTTTTGTACCACTATAAAGGGGTCGTTTCAATTGCCGAATTCACGTCAATATTCGACATCAATTGGGTCCGGTTCTAGAACCGACTTTTTAGCTCATCGGTTCTCGGTTCCTATTCCGCGGAGAACCGGCGGAACCGAGAACCGGTATCGGGAACCGACCCATCCCTATATTCTACCATTTAATAGTTGAATTGTTAACGTCTAAGGAATTTCAAATTTACTAAATATTTATCATTAATTCCATTGAGCTTCCTCTTTGTCCTTCCCCACTCTTTTCCCCATAGTGTCAATGTATGAATTAAGAATTTGCAAACAAGTAAATTGCAATTAATTGTGTGAAAAACAAGTTGTATTTTGTTACATTACAAACACAATTGTTTGAATTTCGACCACATGAGATACTAGTTTTTCTTAAAAACACAAAATGGGGCGAGAGAAAACAACACCTTTCGGAAAATGTGTTTGTATAAACATTTTTCTTGGTTTCGATGTCGTTAAAAATCTCCTGAAGTTTTTGAAAGACCCTGTATACATATTATTTTGTAATGTTTTTTGGAACTGCGTGTTGGCGTTCCGCTCTCAAAATATGTTTTGTATTGTCTTTTTTATAAATCAGCAATAAAATAATTGTAAAAAGTTTATCTGAAACCACGCAAAAATCCTGATTGGAATATTTTTATAAAGAATTCTTTGTACGATTTGTTTTATCATGAGGTCTGTTTATTGAGGTTAGTTTTGTACGACCATTGGATTTTGTTGGTAAGCCTCCAGTTCGGCCAGCGACGCACGAGTCGCTCATTTATCTTTAGCGATTCGCTACTCACCCATTTATTTTATTATTGCAACATACCTATGTTCAAAGTGTTTCTATTAAGTTTCATGCAAATTTTACACAAACTTTCTTTGAAGTTTTTAATTTTAAGTGTTAATAATCAATGAGAAATTAGTTCAATTGTTTACATTGTCAGCTTTAAAAACATAATCAACAATAATTGGTGTTGTTACAGATAAAACAGCATTATAGCATCAATGTTCTAGCATGATTAAAGTTAATTATCTGTTATCAGAATTAAATTTTTTGATTCATTACTATTCAGGCTCTTCCATGGTAAGAATAAACCAGTGAAGTGCGATTTGACAAAGATTCAGTAACGTCAGCCCTCCAGGTTTAATCAAAAACATATTAAAAATCACATGTACTGATTGTCATTTTAAATGTGCCTCCATTGGTATCTTGTAAATTATAAATCTGTCGGCAAACTTAAAATGGGAAATATTCCCTTTTAACATTAACCTTTTCTTGTTTTTTTTTAAACATTGAAAAATATGTAGTTAAAATGTTTGTAACTGGCAGCCATTTTCCAATATGGCAGCCTACTTTTTTTTTGGAACACTATTTCATGGGAATTTTTACATAAGTCTTCTCAAGACTTTTTTGTTCTTGGTATTTTTGTGATACGACTAACCGTTAAAAGAGGTTTACAATTTTTTAAACGCCTTAACGAACAAAGCATTGTTTCGACAAACGAGTGACTTTTTAAAAATGGAAAAATGTGTTTTTTGTTAATTTTGTAAAACCATAATTCAGAGGAATTACAAAACAAAACTGCAAATTTGTTGTACAGGAAAAATGAAATTAGTGACAAGATAATTACTTATTTAATGAAGTCAAACTTCAGCTTAATACCTTTATACGTAAATAAATTTTATTGTGTCAGAAGAACAAACGATCCTATAAGTATTGAGATATTTTCGCTTGCATTACTGAACCGAAATGTAACTTGCATTATTATGAAACTTTCCAACAAGATCCCTTGGTCAAACTGAAGATTTCTTTGGTTGATCTTTAATTAATGTTAATTAGTAATGAACTATATTTGAATGTGATAAATGTTGGCCAAATTGTTTGTACATTCTAAACTATGTATGCTATTTCGTGTTGAACGGCTTTAGACATCTAATGTTGTTTATACGTAAGTGTTTGTAACTATCTATTAAACTGTTTTTATGTAAATACGGCTAGTTGTACACGGGGTGTGCTCCGAACGGATTCAGTGATGTGGTCGGTCTGCGTATGTACACAGATTAACAAAGAAGTTGTTAAACACTTCAGTCCAGTTGACAAAAGGATCACAACGTTGATAAAAATTCAATATGACGTACCCTATATACTATTTTTCCCAATTTGAACATTTTGTCCAACGTGACCATACAAAGTGGAATTATCGATTGTATTCTAAAAGTACATATTAAGCTGAGCCTAAAACCCGTTTCCAAGACGGAAAAGTACTATAGAAATTACGTAAAAAAACCTTTCAAAGTGGACGTCAAGTTCAGCCATTTTTGCTGTGTTTGCACTGACAAAATATAAGACTAAACAATTTGTATCTTTATATGGAATAAAACCAAATCGGCATTGTAACGCATAAAACAACGTTTCATGGAATCTACCAAAAAAAGAATCAAGAATATTGACAGTGTTGAATAGAATTGCAACCCCAAAAAACTTTAGTAACCACCTTAAATTCTCGAATTATTGTGGCGAATTAATGTGGGGTTATACTTACTGTGCCTTAGCCCCTTTTTCAAATTGTTGCGACTTACATTCGCACCTTCCTCTTGCTGCGTGCTCTGGGGTTTCCTACATTTCTTCCACATGCTTTTAAAGCAAGCCCCCATAGATACCCAATACAATGTATCTGTTCATAGGTTTGATTGGGTTATTCTATCCGTGTTTAATTGCCTTCCTAATCGTCAATAAACCATCATAGTTGTGGCCAGTGTCAAATTTACACTTTGTTTTGTTCAATGTTTTTGGACGCTCTTCTCCTCGCTATCATTTATCGACCTTAACTCGCCCCCTTTCTTGTGACTACTTGAATCCGATTCAATAAATGACAACTTAAAAAAAACTCTTTTCACTCCTAAATTATGTTATCGTAGTTGTTATTTCTTAAATTATCCACTTAATTATAAATGTTAAAAGCTTACATGTCTGAAATAAAACACTAGCATCTGATGTGGCAATATTGTGATTCGGTTGTAATTTTATACTTATATTTGAATACATAAAGTTGTTTCTACATTCTCCTTGAATCATACATCTAATTAGCAGAATGAATTGGTGAAGTAAACAATATAAACTTATAGTCTGGAAAAACGCAGTTCAAATTCTTCTATAACTTTGTCGGATTCTATGCTCTTTGTTAATTCACCCTTTGTTAAGTCACAATCCGACAGATGGTACTAACCGAACTGGCACTGTCTACTGGAGTAGAATAGAAGAGAATTTCTCTCATCAAATCTCAAATTCACCCTTTTACGCACCACCGTATCGAAAAACTCCCTCCTGTTTCGTCAAAAATTCAACCATCAGTTAAAAGCATTATTCAATTATTAAAAACAACAATAAAAAAATTAAAATGTCTTGGTCTGCCCCCTTTTGTGCTTACGCCCTAGGCCATGGCCTTATGGAAAATCCGGCCCTGGTTGCTGTTAAGATCGTTGATAAACCCTGGCAGGATTAAGTGAGCTCAGTAGAAGAGGTTGAATTTATTGGTTTGAAATTACTTTCTGGTGATCGTACGCTGATTCCCCCGTCTTCGTTAGTTTAACTTGCATAAAATGAAGATGTTGAACAACAACAAAACTTAGTTGTAAATAGATTAATATTGGTTGTAAACTCAACATTAAGTTTTAGCAGTCCACTAACTGTGCTCCACAGAAAACAACTCAACTTTTATCAAACTATTAAGTTACCAACAAAACTCGCAGACTCCACTCACTGAATCAGTTTTACTGTATTTACTGCACACCCTGTATTACTTTAACATTCTGTATATATATTCTCAGGACTTGTCGTTATTTGTGAACAATAAAAAAGATATTTTGTAAACCTTAGATATAAAGTAAAAAAATATTATAAAAAAACTGTCAATTAAACCCTCGGAAGTGTGGGCTGTGGGATTGTAGGCTGTCCTGCAATGACTGAATATATATAATATTCCTCGATGTTTCTGTATGTACAGTGTGGGAAAAGTCTTGAAAATGTGTAGACCAAAAGAGAGTTAACACAATCAGCAGAGACGACTTGGGAGTTCATAGAAGTATAGTCGGGGATTGATTCAGACATACAGGGAACCCTACTATGAGGACACATAGCCGACACAATCGGGACTATACAGAATTTCAATGATTAATGTATGTGTGTTTATTAAACACACTTTTTTTTAAATTGGTGTTATTAGTCCAAAGCCTCCCGACCAGTTCACCCCAATAGGATCCTTTGTGGTGTAATTTTATCCTTCAGTGATCAAACCAGATCCTTCCCAGGCCTCTTATGAAAGCAAAGAGGGACTTGGGATAAACACCGCGGAACTCTTCCGGGCTAACAACAGCACTTTGGAGTACCGTAACCACCTGAACGCAAAAAGCCTCGTACTCGCATATCAGGTGTTGAGCAGAATCAACTGGAGTCTTCTGAAACCAGCCCCATTTTATTTAGGCGGTACTTTGCCATGCAGTGATCACTGAGGATACCTATAATCAGCTAAGATTGTTTCTGCCCATGAATAAGCTTTCGACTTAGGGAGGCAGATGAACGTTTTTACCTGCTCAGTCCGGGAGCATTGTTCCAGTGCGAGAACGAGCTTTACAATGTTCAGATTTCAACAACATACAAAAGCCCTTGGGCCGATGAAGGAATTTTTGGTCCTAACTTTTGCAAGGTGATCCACCTCCTCGTTACCCTTGATGCCCACACAACCAGGCACCCATTTAAGATTAACTTTGCCTTTTCATTCACTACTTTGAAACGGTTCCAAACTAGCCTTGGTTCAAATGTGATGCCAGCACTTTTTAGGCAGCTTACCTATCAGAGAGGATACCTAATCTTTTAAGGATTTCACGGGCGCAGAATTCATTCGCTACAAACTCCGCCTGAAAAATCTATGGTAAAGAGCCCTTAGCCTTGGATATGCCATATAACCTTCACCTATGAGCTATGACCTATGACTCCTGCTTCAACTCCGGTCCGTACACCATTCTTTTATGCTTCTACCTGAACCAGGTCCGGTACCCACTACCTCTCGTAAAAGACTGGTCTAAGATAAGTGTATTTCTCTTCACATCGGACACCTTAAGCCCCTGAAGCTCTTTCAGTATAGCCAGGTGATCAACACATGCTTATTTCACATAAAAACTGTAAATTTCATAGTTATCTATAACGTAGTAAACACATACTGTCTATGAAATTGATGACAACAGCATTTATTTAAATATTATATCATACATATTTTTATTTTACATCCACATTGATGTATAGCCAACCTATGAAATAATTCATGAATTGCACAACAGTAAGGTCCAGTAGGGCTCAATGAAAACAAATTACATCAGAGCCGCTACTAGCCATGAACCAAGGCTCTCCTTTCAATTCTTCATAAAATTTCAGTGCTTTCTCCTATAGGCTATGCCTTGATATAGGTGTACTGTTTTCTTGTTGCACCCAAAACCACTGATAAAGTGATTTGCTAACTATTTCTCTCCATGGGATTCACATCCTTACAAACACCACGATTCAATCTCAGATTTCTTGTTCCTCAAAGCTTCAACTCCATTGAAACCGACGCTTGATTCCTTTATTTTTCTGACACTTTTTTACTCGCAAACAGTACAACTTCAATATGCAACCGATGGTTGTCAGTGCGAACACTAAACCGGCCCAAGGACCCAAGGAAATGAGTAAGGGAAAACAATATTTCACCGCGTGACCTTTTGGCAGAGACCACGCGTGCAACCACTCAACGACCATGTGGAGTTAGCTGGGTTTTACCTTAAGAAACTTCAGGTCGACCTTTAAATCTTAATTAAATTTTTTTTATAACAAAAACAGTGTTACGTTACAATGGCCAGTAAACCAATTTAACACTTATCACAGCTATAAATTCATTTAAAATAAGTGCAATACACAACAGATTTGTATAAATCACCTGTCGTCATCAAATAAAAAACAAAAGCTGGCACATATACAGACTGTTTAAAAAATGTCGACTAATAATTCACGTACGTGTTTATTACAACATTTACAGAAAAAGTTACAATAATTATTTGTCCTTAATGCTCAATTTTCTGTCTAGCCGCAATTTTTTTTTTACAAAATAATTTTTATCGCTAGATTGGTTTAACATACCGAGTTCAAATTTTGTACGCTATGCCCCCTCCCGATTTAACGGCCTACTTTGAAAAAAGCAATCAACTGGTTTCAATAATTCGTTTAAAAATTGCGGCCACTTGAACATTTTAAATGAGAGTAACTAAAAACAGTAAACATTTATAAAGGAAGTCAAGAGTAGTTGTTTGTATCCCGTTTAATTTCCAATCAAATAGTACATGTGTCAAAAACTATCGAACAAATGGTAACAGTAAAGCTGCATCCAATAGTTGCATTGATTCAACTTCCATGACAAAGTGTAGGCAATGCCTTTTGTTTGATAGTGTTGACAGCAATACTGTTCGATAAAAAATAAAACTGGCTAAACAAATTTACTATTTTTTTATACAAATTTACCGTTTTATTAATTTTAATCATTTAAAATTTTTATATGGCCGCCAGTGGCGGTTCTATCCCGGGGCAGGGTACACTTTTCCTGGGATTTTTTGTCAAAAAATTTTTATTAGGGGCTTAGTTTGTTGACAAACAAATATTTAATATGTTTTGAGTCTTAAGAGTGTTTATTCTGAAAGAAAAGTCAATGCTGAAACTCGGTCAGTTTTGATTGCCAATTGCCGATCCCCTAAACACGATTTAACTGATGATTACAACGATTATTTGAATATTTTGGTTATTCCTTAAACGTCTTCCGTCTTAGGCTCTTGTATCTTGCTAGTTGTTAATGGGTTTTGTTTTTTTTTTTATTGTTTGGACTTGCGAACCTCTTTCAATCAAACAGTTCCGAAAAAAAATAAATAGCTCTTTAGTTTTTTGATTTAAGTGATTATTTTATTTTTATCCAGGGATATGCTGAATTGGAATTTTTAGAATTTTGTTTTAAATAACTAATAAATTTCTAGCTAGAAAGGTATTAAAATATGAGGTATTTAAATATGAGGTATTTCATACCCCCCCCCCCCCCCCCACCGCCCCACGGTCATTCGACCCTCTGTAGCATCCTTTTGCCTTCAAGTTTTTTAAGTCTAGAACCGCCACTGATGGGCGACATTTTCAAACGAATATTGGAACAGATTGGTTATTTTTTCAAACTAGGTCTTTGCATCATTAAGTACTGCACGTAATTTGAACTCAATCGGTCAAGCCGTAATTTAGCCTATTTGTATAAAGAGACCTTTGGGCAATGTGTATTTGAAAATAAAACCTACAGTTGAAGATTTTATTAAGTATTTTGGGCATGTAATAGTTCAAGCATTTTCCAGTTATTAATTATTGCTATGGTAATAAATTTAATATGAAAATGGATTATAAGTTATGGTTTCACATTTTGAAACTATTTTTATCTGTTATTGGTTAAATTTTTTTAGGAGTTATTGACGATGTGTGTGTTTTAAAAATGAAATGGTGCTAAGTGCTTTCTAATATTACAGATGGAAAATTATAAAGCAACTCTAATTTTGAATGTTTAAACTTTAAAGCAAGACTTTTCCTCCACCCTGTACAGACATAAGTCACTTTAGTTTTATTTGTATTGTATATTTGACTAGCTAACAGTAAGTACATAACTATTATATATATGTAATATTGGCAAATACTATTTACTGTATGTGAATGCATTTATACATAAAAAACTGATCTGACGTTTAAACGATACTCTAATGTTGTATAGATGTATTATTATTTCTCTACTTTTCTATATATAAACAGTATATACTTTGTCACATATCATTACCTGATGAAAATCTTATTTTATTTATTTACCTTGAATTTGTCTCTTCCTTATCCGTCGGTACTTCCACCAAGTGTGTTGCTTTGATCAATTAAAATCGCAGTTTGTCATAGTTGTAAGTGGAAATATCTTTGTCCAAGTAGTAATAATTCTTTGTTGTTTGTAAAGCTGCCACTGAGCGTGCGCAGTGAATCCATCTCTCACTTTGTGTGTTCACTGTTCAGGTTTAGACGCACACAAGAGATTTCTTTTTTTTCGTGCGCGTGTCATTATTGTTTATTAATTGAAATCTAGTATTTTAGTTCAACTGAACTGAAACTTCAAGTTAATTCCAGTGAATTAATTTTTCAAGTTGGACAAAAAGACTATTATTAATCTTCTTTCAGGCATAAATAACATATTATTGATTTTTTGTGGTAGCTTTTTGAGTAGTGATTATGGAGTGGTAGAAAATTTGTATTTTAACTTATCAAAACAAATCTCTTTAGATCGTTTTAAAAAACATTCAACAATATTGCTTTTAATATTTGCTCCGTCATACAAAGAACAATTGCAAACATAATAAATCTGTTATCCCAGTGAATAAGTGGTTAAGTCAATTATTTTACTTTTCAGAGCACGATTTAATAGTTTGAACAATTGCGGAAAATATAGTTTTTTGTAATAGGTTGTTAAAGTGTTGCTTATATGTATGTAAAAACGTATCTTTGTGGAAATTAAAACAGGTTGTTGTTTTGAAAAAACATTTATATCATAGCATAACAGCTGCTGCTTTAACACCAAATGGGCAAGACATGTGCTGGCCGATTATATTAAAAGTTTAATTAAAAGGGCAACTTCTTAAAAGTTTCAATAGTTCATCACATAATAAAAATAATATATTATTGTTGAGGAAGTTTGTTTATTTGAAATTCATAAGTAGACATTTATAAATGGTCGCACTAATACATATGTGTACTTCGACTCAGCAAAATCTCTACATATATTTCAGGATTTCATCATTGTAAATTGAAGTGTTTCTGAATATGAAAGTGAAGTTAAAAATGAGTGTATAAAACTGTTATAATTTCATCAAATTCTGTAGGTACTATTTAGTTTCTTTTCTTTATAAATTTGTCTGTTTGAATTTACTTGTTTTAAATGTACAGCAAAACCCTGGTCAACGGAAAGCCGGGTTATCCGAAACGCCTCCGAAAATAGCAAATGCAAAAAATATTACTGTACTGCATGGAAATAATTAAAAGCTCAAGCGGATGAAGGTGATTCGCTACATTTTTGGAAAAATTCGCTACAAATGTTGATGCGATCTAGCGAAGGTCCCAAAATAGATGACGTAAACATCAGCTGGTGATGGTTTTCGAGTACTACAGATTAGCCTCAATTAAGAATTTGTTATCTTTCAAAAACCTACTGGCTATAGTATAACATACAAATTACTGTAAACGTGTTGTTATTTCAGGATGCGAGTAATTCATATACTACAAACTATTAAAGCACAGTATTCTAAGTATTGGTGAACTGTAATCCTAAAGATGTAATTTTAACTTTAATAAAGAACATAAGTGTAGCCTACAAAGAGATTGTAGTATTTGTTTGACCTTCAAACTTTTTGAAAACACATTGGCTGAAATTATAGCTTTGTCATCTACGAGTTGACTAACCGCATATTTTTTTCTATCTGTTTTAACTTCTTTGTATACTTTGCAAGTCTCTGAGCGTACGGTTTTAAATGGTATTGCAACCAGAATCTTGCACCTGAACCATAAGATTTTCGAATGAACGTTTGTG
>JAGFPH010011452.1:23240-34469 GCA_018207615.1 Philaenus spumarius
AAATATAGAGCGTGGTGCAATGTATATTGTAGAAACTTCTTCATTACCCATATATCGCAATAAAACTTCTTAAATTACAGTTTTCTTATCTATAGTAGAGAGATTTCTACCTATATGATATTCGCACTGTTGACGCGCTCAAAACTATCGAATTGAACACATCATCAGGTTTTACTCTACCTGAACAGTTTCCTTTACGAATGTAGTGCGAATAAAACATTTCAAATGTGATGATGAAAATACATCTTACACAACATTTTTTTAATGATCTATAGATTATGATTTATGTCAGAGCTATTTTAAAATTTTTAGTTTTCATGAGCCGTCTTTCCCTTCAACGAATGCATTGAAGGTCGTTAATTGTCTACCTACTTACAAACTTCCTACATACTTCGAATTTGCCATTCTTGTGGCATTTAAAACCAGATAAACTTAAAGACTACGACGGAGGCAGACTGAAGCGAACGAACCACAGTGTTGATGAGGACACAACTTTTAAATTATACCGTGTAACTATTAATATCACTTTTGCTGATTGTTAATATACTTAACAAATGACTTATGTTTACAGTTTTGGTTATACATGCAGAAGCAGTCGCTGGAGGTATTGCTAAATTACCGTGCGACATGACACCTCCTGTTGATGAGGACCGGGTCCATCTTGTGATTTGGTACAAAGAAAGTGGGGACATGCCGATATATAGGTAAGACGAGAGCAATAACGTCAGATTAAAGATTTACATTAGTATTTGTAGTTACGTTGTGTTTAAATCCTATAAATTAACACCTTACAATGATTAGTAAAATATGGGATTTATAAAAAAAATTCTGTTAATTTTTGTTTAATTTCTATCATAATGGGTACGATAAAAGTTGTTACATTTTTCTACAGGAACGTTATAGAAAGTAAATTGTATTGTATTAAACACTTTTCTTTGTAACGATTATGACTTAGCGATGAGAAGATGAAAAACAATTATTATGGTTTAGGGATAAATAACTAGCAAATAAACTACATGCCAAATCCGTATTCTGAAGTACTACAGAGGACGTAAAGTTTAAGGTCGTTACAGCATAATATAGGTAGCACAAAAAAAGTACAGAAACATAGTTTTTGAACTATGCTCTTGTAATAAAAATGTAATTTTAGTGTTCCAGTTTAGCCCAAATTTATTTGAAAATTTGTCCATTGGGGGAAAACTGCAATAAAAATGAAGGCCTTCACAACATACACTATGTTGTCCACCATTGGTTATGAACTTTATAAATAAGTTCTACTTACACTTAATCTGTTTTCTCTTATGTCTTCTTGTATTTAAAGTTTCATCAACAGATCAACGGTAGTAAATAGAAAAGTTCAAATCATAATGGGTATGATAAAGTTATTATATTTTTCTACCGGAAAGTTATGGAAAGTAAATTTTAATTTATCAAACACTTCTTCTGTTTTACACATAACTAGCTCGAATAAAACTACTATATCCATTATAATATAATTTATTTTTTTTCTAAATACGTAAAATTCGAATCATTTATTATAGGTGTTTAATGAACTTTCGTATGTTATTTATGTATCGTGATTGAGATCAATGCAATGTTAAAAAGCAATCAAATGGTTCAAGTAGAGTTTATTTATACTTGAAATGATTTTTCAATCATTTAAACTTTGATTACAAATAACTCGAAAATATAGTCATGCATGGGTTATATTATTGATTTGCTTGGGCCATTTTATATCAAAAACATGTGTCATATTTCTACTTGCAAATAAAAAAATAATAATAAGAGTTCGATTCAATATGGAATCAAGATTAAAAATGTACCATGTTTCAGATTTTTTAAACTAATTTTTTTTCTGTATATAATCAAAATCTCTCTCTCATATATGCAGAATAAAGATGTTTACATAAACTATTAAACTGTAAATATATAACACAGAGAACAAATTACATTAAATAGCGTACATATGGTAAATTATGTAATTTTATTGACTTAGACGAGGTACATTATAAATTAACTCCACATAGCAAATCTATGAGGTTTAGTTACGTGCTACAGTCAAATAAAAAGGAAAGATAGAGATTAAAAGTAATTCAAAAAGTCAAATCCCCTGTTTAAAATCACCTGACACAGGTGAAGGCACTAAGAGAGAAACTAACCCACTAATTACTATTGATTGGTATAACGAATGTGTAACTGTTAAAGCTGTGTTGAACGCAGGAAATAAACAAAAATTCAAGCCTATCTCGCTTAACAATAATGCGTGAAAAGTTATTCAACCTCTCGAACAGCTTAGTGGTGGATTGGTATTGTTGTTTTACTAATACGAACAACCAAATACGAATTGCATAGTTTGTTTTAAGGCTGAGCTAGTTACTAAATAAATAAATAAATAAGGAGTAAACCACGGACATCGCATCTCTCAGTACGTACAGCCAGAGATAATCAGACAATGGACAGCAGTATTGCAGTTTAGACTTGTAATGCGACTTAGGCTTACATTAAAAACGTTGTCACATAGTTGTAAATAAATTTATTAGTGATCCTTACAGTAAAACGTTGATATAATTAATATACTTTAAAGTATAAATACTGTAATGTTTAATTGTTGAATGTTAATAATTCAAATAGCATAGAACAAACATAATATAATGTTTCATCCTCTCCTTATATCTTTTCATAGAGTAATGCGACTCTTTCTAAATACGAAACAAATGTAAACTATCCAGGAATTTGCATTTGTTACTTACTATTGAATCACCCGGTATATTATAGACTTTTATTGAGAAATTCCATTTAAATTATGTGAACTAAATAAATACTAATACTACATTTAATACAATGTCGGAGTATCGTTTATTTACCAGTTTTGATGCCAGAGGAATATCCATAGAGACTGCAAAACATTGGTCAGACAATTCCATCCTCGGTGGAAGAGCATACTTCAGGTTTACCAACGGTCCTGCTACTCTTACACTGGAGAGTGTCAAGGCGAGCGACAACGGGAACTACCGATGTAGAGTGGACTTCAGGAAGTCACCAACGAGGAACTCTAAAGTCAATTTGACTGTAATATGTAAGTTTTACTATCCGTTATTAGCTTCACAAGTATTGTTTATATTAGAGTTACATCATTTAGATTGCAAAAGGTATGTTTCAATTATTTGATGACAATAAAATATTCAACCGTATTCCTGAATATGTTTTTAAATGCAAATGTTTTAACTATCGTTTTGAAATCATTTATTAGTGATTACATAATTATTCTAGAAGACACATCGCACATTTTAAATTATTTATGCAGATATGTGCGGATGGAATGAGACTACGCCCGGGATAAGAATATTAACGCGTGTAATAATGTGTGTGTAAAAGTGGTACCATAAATTGTTTTATAATATAAAAACAAACTTTATAAATGTGTTATGTTCTATAATACTAAGCACTTAAATTATGTATGTTTCCCCACATGTAAATATATTTATAATTCATAAAGTGATTATTTTATATAACTGGATCAAACTTTTATTGTTTAGTATTTTCTTTGTCTTATTCATAGCCCGTATTTTTTGTTTTCATTTGGCCTGCAAGTTTTATTTCTTTCTCAAATGATAGTAGAATTAAAATTGGTCTAATAAAGCTAACTTAAATATCTTAATTTTCTTTCTATGAGCTTAAAAAGTATAAGGTTTATATGTGTTTATTGTGTATTATTGTCTACTTTTGTTATTTATGTTTTTTTTTATATACACATTTTAAGACATTAACCATATCGATAAACCATTACCTTTTGCAAATTAATTTTTGTTTGAGTTAACTTATTAAAAATTAAAAGTATGATTTGCTTTTGTGATATCTTGAAACAAGACCATTAAAAAAACAGAAGTAAAGTTCGAAACAAAAAGACGTATACCAACATAATATAAAAATACTAAAATAACATATAGGCGATGATAACCACAGGTTTTTCGACTCAAAAACATAAATAGTAATAATAAATAATTGAATAAGACAAGTATGGGCAAAACGAAAAATCACACCAACAAAAATTGCAGTTTTGGTTTTAGGTTTTTGTCGGTCAAAAGATAATATAAAAGAATGTATTGTCATTGTAAAAAAAAAATTGATTACAAATATCTCAATACAAAATAGAAGGAAGATCACGATAGGCTAAGGCTATATTTCTTAAATTTAAATTGTTGAGAATTGAACGGTAGATTATACAAATGTCTGTCAACTTTACATTTTGACAATGATCCATGAATAAATTGGACTGTTTTGGAAAGTCCTATCTCGTACGCCAATTGTCACAAGACAGGATTTCACAGACATAAAGTTGGCCCTTTAGTTTCCTCTAAAAGGTATTACAAACACAACTTTACTCAATGCATACATTACAAAGTATAAATTTGTAATGTTGTGTCACTAGATAAAAACCGCCTTTAGAGGTTATCCCCTTTAATCTACATTAATGCAAATTTATTATGAATATTTTTTTATTATTCATAAAAGGCACAGAAAGTAATAATGTTATATTATTTAGTGGGTATTAGCATTATATTCATTGAATAAGACCAACAAATAAAAAATAAATTAATAAAACAAACATTTTGATCTTGAAGGACCATTTCTTTATATTAAAATATATAAATTACAAACCATAAGAATAAATTATTTCACGGATAAAATACAATATACGAACATTCCTGATATCTAATAAAACCCACCAGCTTATTAATCATGTCGTTCTGGATAAATTTTTTATAGACAATATTTTGAGTGTATTTCTATATTTTCTTGACAATTTCTGCAAGGACTTACATTATAAATAGTCCAGATTAAATGTAAATTTTCTGAAAGCTTTACTAATTATTTGTATTTTTAAACGAAATTTATACTTATTTTAGTATGCAAGATAAAGCAGTTATTGTTTTGTAAGTATAGAAGTGTAAGATTCTTCTTTTATTAAATTTCTAAACAATTTTGTAAATAAAATTTTGTTTAAGATAACTATTTGGAATAAATGTCTAAGGAGACAACGTTTGTAAACTCATATTTATATTTTTGAGTTTGTTGTAATCTAGTTTAACCGAAAATATTTAAAATAGTGAAAACAGCCTTTAATATTACACATTTATAATTGTGTCTTAACTAAGTATAATTTTAAAAAAATATTTATAAAGTTGCCAGAACTGTCAATTAACCTTATAGATACGAATTTTCATGTTTGTTTATTATAATTTTGTGTAATTAATTATTTTTCCTCATTGCAGTTTTTCTAAAGGACGTATCAGTAGTAGGCAAACACATATCATTCAAAACACAACAAAAAACACTTTGTTTCTGTTTATTTTTTGTTCATTTTTACTGAGCTGTTATAGTGGACACTTTTTATATTTGTTATAAGCAGGATCAAGATAAAGAAATAATTGGCAAGTTCTTCGCTGCTTACATAATATATTTGAACAATAACTAGATTATTCTCTCGGATGATAAGATAACCTCACCTAAATAAAATGTATATAGATTACTCCATAACTACCTATTAACTTTTTCTTCAATTAAAAAAGACAATTAAATACATTTAGATAAGAGATATTTATATAATGGATGATGGCCTCATTAATAATAAGAATATATTTTGATATAAAAGCAGATAAAATATTTAATTATTTAAAATATGATGGAAGATACAGTATATTATATAAAGGAATTCGTGGTACGTAAGCATAGTGTAATTTGAATGGGAAAGCACTGTCATCCTAAGCTTACCCAAACTAAGCCAAGGCTATTGGCTACCGCGGTCAGGGAGACATTCGGGGTTAGTAAACAAGGAGAAGTTACAGTGTAATTCAAATACATTACTACAACATCAATAAGGGAATTATAGGTAACAGGATTTATATTCGTTCCTCCTAGACAGCAAACATGACTTATTACTATTAATTATATGTCTTCTAAATACAATAAATTATATAAACTTCGTTTGAATTTATAGTCATTTTAAATAGTTTACTTGTAGGTTTATACATTATTTTAATTTTTATTAATATTAACAAAGTTTCTTGAAACGTTTACTCAATAAATAATCTGTATCCTACTCACTTGTAGGTTTCTCTTGAAGGTTAATAGTTTACATTTTTGTTTTAATTTTCAGTGCCACCAGAAAGACTAACAGTGTTAAATGAAAGAGGGGAGCACATACAGCATTATATTCTTGGTCCTTATAATGAAGGTGCCTCTATAGCTATAACGTGCATATCCTTCGGAGGTAAATAACATAGATTGTAATTATACATAAATATTTAAATTTAGTTGTGAGAATTTATACCTAATAGAGGAAAAAATGAACACAGAGTCTGACAAATGTTTTATTTATTTAAACCAAAGCGTTTCAACGACAATATCACAATTTTCAGTGTTGTACGTGGTACAGTAATCAAACTATAACTGACAGGACAACTATAATTATTTATAGTATATTATTGTATCTCGTACATAACTGAAGATGGCGTCATTGTCATTGAAATGCTTTTGAGTAAATAAACGTAACACTTTGAGTTTCTGTTTTAAAGTTTTAAGTTTCACCTACTTCATTTAATTATTAACTTCTTCGATTAGTCACAGATTTAAGAAATCAAAAACAATGTTTCCCTATTAACATTCATCAAGAAATTAAATTTGTTTGGTGTTCGTAATAAATGACTATATCAAAATACGTTACATGCAAAGAAATGTACTTGAAAAATACACAATGAAATATGTAATGCTATTGTAAATAGTAATTAATTCTTCCATGTTGTATAAACTATGTTGTTTAGTTCATAAATAACCTTACAGGATCGGTTGTAAGGCAGGGCATTTAAAAAATTTCCCATGTATTCTCATTAACTGCCTGATGATAGCTGTGTTTCGAAATGTGCCCAATGTTATCGTATTAAGAACAACTAGTTCTTATTTCAGATGGTATTGTCTATTGTTTGAGTGGTTTTACACCCCCTAACTATGCTTTGCTTAAAAATAGTACGGCAATGCTGTATTTATCGGTTAGAACATGTATTACCTATTTTAAATGATCTTGATGAAACTTTCTCAGAAAAAGAAATAATGTCGTTTTATTATATATTATGTTGTTTCAATGCCTGAGTAATTATTTGCACTCTTGACAATTTTAAGTTATCAGTGTATTCATACCGTAGGCCTACTTGATTTAAAATGGTAGATACTATTGATAACATTTAGACAGTAAGATAGTATATTGCGTCAAGTATACCTGTTTAATCATTTGTTTTCTAAACACAAACATATGTAAACTAAATAATATTTTAATCAAATTTAAATTTATTTATTTAGTATAATAAAATTTTATCCTCAGGTCGTCCCCTCCCTAAAATCACCTGGTGGCAAGAGAACACCCTTTTGGACGATACGTTTGAAATCCTTTCCGAAAGTAGAGTCAGGAACATCCTACACCTCGAGAGATTGGAGAGAAGACATCTAAATACAGTATATACTTGCCAAGCTGCCAATAATAACCACATCTCTCCGATCTCTAATGCTGTTACATTAGATATGAACTGTGAGTCAATCCATGATACAAGTGTATGTTTTATTTGGTTTGCAAGAACTGTGAATAAGGAAACTTAGACTCTATTTTCAGGACATATTTAATTTATTAAAATTAAACGTATTATGAATGTACACAAATAAACATTTAAGATCTGTCTACTGTTATGTCTTGACTGCCATGCCATTTATATAATACACCTTCTCGTATATAATTTTTAACATATACCAACATTAAAGTTTTTAACATTATTTTTCTACATTTTTCGTAATAAGTAAAATAAGTGAATAAAATTTAGTTGTTTTGTTTTACAGTTTTATGTAATGCTAGGGAAGACCCCTGCGTGCTCAGCACGTCAACCCTCAATGGAACCTTCTAAAAACATAATATGTTATGTTTTATTTATAATAAAGGTGTAGAATTAATAATAACATCAAAACTAAGATGGTAAATATTGTTAAATGTTCAAATTAAATTATTTCTTATCCCAACCCCGTTGGGACCTTCAATACACGTAATCATGTTATGTTTTCTTTATAATAAAGGTATATGATTAATAATAACCCCAAAGCTAAGACGGCTAAATGTTCAAATCAAATGATTTATTATAGTTTATAAAAGCAGTTATAATAATGGTTAAAAGAACCAGCAAGGCTCAGGTCTACACTTTAAAACCCTAACCTAAAAGCTAGAAATAGAAAAATAATTGCTTCAAATTTTTAAATCAGCTGTTAGGCCTAATGGAAATACTGGAGCAAAAAGCTATATTATCTGTTATTTTATTCAATTGGTTTCTATGGTAATAAATATAAATGCATGTGTTGGTTTATCATTCTAGGCCTAACCTAAGAATTTTTTCCGACTTAATTTATAAATATTGAAATAAAAAAAGGTTTTTACATAAATTAATTATAGTCTATGTTATTCAGGGGAAGCTTAGCTTTTTATTAGTAAAATTATTTTTTTAATCGGTTCTGTAGTTCAAGAAATTATCCCCTATATACAAAAAAACAAACTTTACCTCTTTATAATACTAGTAGTTCTGTGAACAGTAGACCTTGCTCGTTGAAATAACAAATGTGGTTTTGAGCTTAGGTTAAAAATAGTGTGCCAGTAAGGAAGTAAGCACAAGGTTTAGCCAGCGAAACATTATTTTGCAATTCCCGTGATTCCGGGATTTCTAGTTCTCGTTTTTTTTTCTTGAGCTTTAACTGCTAAAGATTTTCTTTTAGAGGCATTGTGTTTTATTTAGGTTAATAATGCGTAAGAAAGCTAAAAATATCATATTATAGAGGGACAACATATAATTAAATAGTTACATACTTAAATAACTAAAACTTAACAATGTATTTACAGTTCCATAACTTCCATATCATACTCCAATATTAGAAATATTGAAAACAAACGATGTTAAAACGTCGTAATAGTGATCTTAACTTTATTCTCAACCCATGTACCAACACTTCCTACGGTGTTCAATGGTTATTTTATGTCTTTTATGACCGATGGGTTTCATTTGTTTTATCTCATTTTGTAATTCAAGTAAAGCTAAGTCAAATACTTTTATGTAATTTACAATTATAATTTACAAGTATTCAGTTTAATTCTTTGATTTATTCTCTACACTTTCTTATCCCCTACATTTTCTTATTATTATATGCAATTTTTGCAAAGGATATATTCATAAATTACTATTCAAATTAGACCTAGTTTTGTTAGCAGTCTTGTAGTAGGATCATAAAAACTGGTGTTTTCAAAATAAGAAATTTGAAACTGATAAATATTTTTATATAATTCTATTTAGAACTAAATTACGAAACGTTTTTACATTTATGAAAAAACATTACAATCATTTTTACTACTTCTTGTATAGGCCTAAAGTTAAACTTTTTCCTTTCGTTACTGAACATGCTAATAACTAATAAATGTTTCTTGATCTAATAACTTTGTTAATTTTACTTCAATCATTTTTTTACTGGCATATATGAATTCTTTGAACCTTTATCTACAAAAAAACCATGGAACACTTTTGAATTGGTTTAGAATAAACGTATAAAAACATGGTTGAAATACAAAAACATGGACGATTGTTAACAAATTTTAAGTTTACGGCCATTTTGTAAGCTAACCGTTAGATATACGGAAAAAATCAAGAATAACATTTTGTTGAAAATAAAATTTTCTAATAGAAAATGTCATTATTTTTTAAATTTGACGTACGGTTAAGCCACAAACTTTCTTTGGATAAAAGCTTACACTGATAGAAACGGTGCGGCCGCCATTTTTATTTTATTTAAGTAGTTAAAAATGAAAAATGGAAAAAACCTTATACATACATGGCTCGGCCTAGGAATAAGGAACATTCATGCAAAAAATCATTAAAATCGGTCAAAGCGTTTGGCAGTAATCGTGAGACAGACACACAGACATACAGACACACAGACATACAGACGAAATGCCGAACGGACAAACAGTTAAAACGGAGACCTCGCTTCGCTCGGTCAATTAGTATAGATAATATAGATAAAGTACAGACATCTTGGTTGGGACACCCAAATAAAAGGTTAAAAGTCATTATTGACTTTTTTATGTAGTGTGACACTGTATCTATAATCTATAATCTTATATACAATCAAAACATTGTTCCTGGCATAACTTTAGAATGGCAAAGGCCAGGCTGTATTCTACTGATGTTCCCTGAAAACGAGTTAATGTTTCACAAATGTTAAAGTTAATAAAATCAAATATGTGGACCATTAAAATATTTTAGCATACCTTATGTCCTTATTTGAAGCGACTATAGATTTTGGAGATCATGCCTCAATTTGCATGTCCAGTACAAACATTTATACAGTAGTTCACATAGTCATATTTAAAACTGGTCAGTTCGTTTTTATTACCGGTTATAAATTAAAGTAAATAATGTAAATGATCCAATTTGAATTTAACCAGACAAATAAAATTGTATTTAAATTTGAGGTACACAAGTTATGTGAGTACATTACAAATTCTTTAAAGTTTAATTTAATGAGAGGGAAAGTGAGCTTTGACAATTTGAAATTAAGTTTTATAAAGTAAAAA
Organism: Philaenus spumarius; assembly: GCA_018207615.1. NCBI lineage: Eukaryota > Metazoa > Arthropoda > Insecta > Hemiptera > Aphrophoridae > Philaenus > Philaenus spumarius. The sequence goes on from JAGFPH010011452.1 coordinate 33,889, forward strand.
TTTAATAACTGTCGTGAAATGAAAATTTACGTATCTCTTTTTGTCTTTTAAAACAGTTTTTACAAAATTCCCTACAAAGTAAACAATGAGATAGTAAATAAGAATTTCATTATTTTATTATTATTGTATTGTTCTTAGTTCAGTATTTCCTGTTTTGTTTTTCACTGGTGGTAGCAAATCCCAAACGGACAATAATGTGGCAAATTTTCTTTTTAAACAAGTAGTTTTTTTGTTGTTTCAATTAATGTGATGGTGGTTAGTGTCGTAATGTATGCAAACATATTTTATATGCGTTAAATTATTAAATACAAACAACATGTTTTCAGATATTGTTACAACTTATTTCAACAAGTTTAATCTGCGTAAGATGTTGAACTAACACTCTAATTGTAAAAGAGTTTTAACAGATAAAGCCTTAATTCAGCCTTATTTAAGTTAAATCTTAAAATTGCTAATATTTATTCTTAGATTCTGGTTTATATTTAAAGGTTAAACCATTATAGTATGTTAAGGCACTTATTTTGCAAGTTTTTTTTTTATTCATAAAATATATCTACTTTTTAAATCATAAGTTCGTTTTG
>JAGFPH010011453.1:23240-34469 GCA_018207615.1 Philaenus spumarius
AAATATAGAGCGTGGTGCAATGTATATTGTAGAAACTTCTTCATTACCCATATATCGCAATAAAACTTCTTAAATTACAGTTTTCTTATCTATAGTAGAGAGATTTCTACCTATATGATATTCGCACTGTTGACGCGCTCAAAACTATCGAATTGAACACATCATCAGGTTTTACTCTACCTGAACAGTTTCCTTTACGAATGTAGTGCGAATAAAACATTTCAAATGTGATGATGAAAATACATCTTACACAACATTTTTTTAATGATCTATAGATTATGATTTATGTCAGAGCTATTTTAAAATTTTTAGTTTTCATGAGCCGTCTTTCCCTTCAACGAATGCATTGAAGGTCGTTAATTGTCTACCTACTTACAAACTTCCTACATACTTCGAATTTGCCATTCTTGTGGCATTTAAAACCAGATAAACTTAAAGACTACGACGGAGGCAGACTGAAGCGAACGAACCACAGTGTTGATGAGGACACAACTTTTAAATTATACCGTGTAACTATTAATATCACTTTTGCTGATTGTTAATATACTTAACAAATGACTTATGTTTACAGTTTTGGTTATACATGCAGAAGCAGTCGCTGGAGGTATTGCTAAATTACCGTGCGACATGACACCTCCTGTTGATGAGGACCGGGTCCATCTTGTGATTTGGTACAAAGAAAGTGGGGACATGCCGATATATAGGTAAGACGAGAGCAATAACGTCAGATTAAAGATTTACATTAGTATTTGTAGTTACGTTGTGTTTAAATCCTATAAATTAACACCTTACAATGATTAGTAAAATATGGGATTTATAAAAAAAATTCTGTTAATTTTTGTTTAATTTCTATCATAATGGGTACGATAAAAGTTGTTACATTTTTCTACAGGAACGTTATAGAAAGTAAATTGTATTGTATTAAACACTTTTCTTTGTAACGATTATGACTTAGCGATGAGAAGATGAAAAACAATTATTATGGTTTAGGGATAAATAACTAGCAAATAAACTACATGCCAAATCCGTATTCTGAAGTACTACAGAGGACGTAAAGTTTAAGGTCGTTACAGCATAATATAGGTAGCACAAAAAAAGTACAGAAACATAGTTTTTGAACTATGCTCTTGTAATAAAAATGTAATTTTAGTGTTCCAGTTTAGCCCAAATTTATTTGAAAATTTGTCCATTGGGGGAAAACTGCAATAAAAATGAAGGCCTTCACAACATACACTATGTTGTCCACCATTGGTTATGAACTTTATAAATAAGTTCTACTTACACTTAATCTGTTTTCTCTTATGTCTTCTTGTATTTAAAGTTTCATCAACAGATCAACGGTAGTAAATAGAAAAGTTCAAATCATAATGGGTATGATAAAGTTATTATATTTTTCTACCGGAAAGTTATGGAAAGTAAATTTTAATTTATCAAACACTTCTTCTGTTTTACACATAACTAGCTCGAATAAAACTACTATATCCATTATAATATAATTTATTTTTTTTCTAAATACGTAAAATTCGAATCATTTATTATAGGTGTTTAATGAACTTTCGTATGTTATTTATGTATCGTGATTGAGATCAATGCAATGTTAAAAAGCAATCAAATGGTTCAAGTAGAGTTTATTTATACTTGAAATGATTTTTCAATCATTTAAACTTTGATTACAAATAACTCGAAAATATAGTCATGCATGGGTTATATTATTGATTTGCTTGGGCCATTTTATATCAAAAACATGTGTCATATTTCTACTTGCAAATAAAAAAATAATAATAAGAGTTCGATTCAATATGGAATCAAGATTAAAAATGTACCATGTTTCAGATTTTTTAAACTAATTTTTTTTCTGTATATAATCAAAATCTCTCTCTCATATATGCAGAATAAAGATGTTTACATAAACTATTAAACTGTAAATATATAACACAGAGAACAAATTACATTAAATAGCGTACATATGGTAAATTATGTAATTTTATTGACTTAGACGAGGTACATTATAAATTAACTCCACATAGCAAATCTATGAGGTTTAGTTACGTGCTACAGTCAAATAAAAAGGAAAGATAGAGATTAAAAGTAATTCAAAAAGTCAAATCCCCTGTTTAAAATCACCTGACACAGGTGAAGGCACTAAGAGAGAAACTAACCCACTAATTACTATTGATTGGTATAACGAATGTGTAACTGTTAAAGCTGTGTTGAACGCAGGAAATAAACAAAAATTCAAGCCTATCTCGCTTAACAATAATGCGTGAAAAGTTATTCAACCTCTCGAACAGCTTAGTGGTGGATTGGTATTGTTGTTTTACTAATACGAACAACCAAATACGAATTGCATAGTTTGTTTTAAGGCTGAGCTAGTTACTAAATAAATAAATAAATAAGGAGTAAACCACGGACATCGCATCTCTCAGTACGTACAGCCAGAGATAATCAGACAATGGACAGCAGTATTGCAGTTTAGACTTGTAATGCGACTTAGGCTTACATTAAAAACGTTGTCACATAGTTGTAAATAAATTTATTAGTGATCCTTACAGTAAAACGTTGATATAATTAATATACTTTAAAGTATAAATACTGTAATGTTTAATTGTTGAATGTTAATAATTCAAATAGCATAGAACAAACATAATATAATGTTTCATCCTCTCCTTATATCTTTTCATAGAGTAATGCGACTCTTTCTAAATACGAAACAAATGTAAACTATCCAGGAATTTGCATTTGTTACTTACTATTGAATCACCCGGTATATTATAGACTTTTATTGAGAAATTCCATTTAAATTATGTGAACTAAATAAATACTAATACTACATTTAATACAATGTCGGAGTATCGTTTATTTACCAGTTTTGATGCCAGAGGAATATCCATAGAGACTGCAAAACATTGGTCAGACAATTCCATCCTCGGTGGAAGAGCATACTTCAGGTTTACCAACGGTCCTGCTACTCTTACACTGGAGAGTGTCAAGGCGAGCGACAACGGGAACTACCGATGTAGAGTGGACTTCAGGAAGTCACCAACGAGGAACTCTAAAGTCAATTTGACTGTAATATGTAAGTTTTACTATCCGTTATTAGCTTCACAAGTATTGTTTATATTAGAGTTACATCATTTAGATTGCAAAAGGTATGTTTCAATTATTTGATGACAATAAAATATTCAACCGTATTCCTGAATATGTTTTTAAATGCAAATGTTTTAACTATCGTTTTGAAATCATTTATTAGTGATTACATAATTATTCTAGAAGACACATCGCACATTTTAAATTATTTATGCAGATATGTGCGGATGGAATGAGACTACGCCCGGGATAAGAATATTAACGCGTGTAATAATGTGTGTGTAAAAGTGGTACCATAAATTGTTTTATAATATAAAAACAAACTTTATAAATGTGTTATGTTCTATAATACTAAGCACTTAAATTATGTATGTTTCCCCACATGTAAATATATTTATAATTCATAAAGTGATTATTTTATATAACTGGATCAAACTTTTATTGTTTAGTATTTTCTTTGTCTTATTCATAGCCCGTATTTTTTGTTTTCATTTGGCCTGCAAGTTTTATTTCTTTCTCAAATGATAGTAGAATTAAAATTGGTCTAATAAAGCTAACTTAAATATCTTAATTTTCTTTCTATGAGCTTAAAAAGTATAAGGTTTATATGTGTTTATTGTGTATTATTGTCTACTTTTGTTATTTATGTTTTTTTTTATATACACATTTTAAGACATTAACCATATCGATAAACCATTACCTTTTGCAAATTAATTTTTGTTTGAGTTAACTTATTAAAAATTAAAAGTATGATTTGCTTTTGTGATATCTTGAAACAAGACCATTAAAAAAACAGAAGTAAAGTTCGAAACAAAAAGACGTATACCAACATAATATAAAAATACTAAAATAACATATAGGCGATGATAACCACAGGTTTTTCGACTCAAAAACATAAATAGTAATAATAAATAATTGAATAAGACAAGTATGGGCAAAACGAAAAATCACACCAACAAAAATTGCAGTTTTGGTTTTAGGTTTTTGTCGGTCAAAAGATAATATAAAAGAATGTATTGTCATTGTAAAAAAAAAATTGATTACAAATATCTCAATACAAAATAGAAGGAAGATCACGATAGGCTAAGGCTATATTTCTTAAATTTAAATTGTTGAGAATTGAACGGTAGATTATACAAATGTCTGTCAACTTTACATTTTGACAATGATCCATGAATAAATTGGACTGTTTTGGAAAGTCCTATCTCGTACGCCAATTGTCACAAGACAGGATTTCACAGACATAAAGTTGGCCCTTTAGTTTCCTCTAAAAGGTATTACAAACACAACTTTACTCAATGCATACATTACAAAGTATAAATTTGTAATGTTGTGTCACTAGATAAAAACCGCCTTTAGAGGTTATCCCCTTTAATCTACATTAATGCAAATTTATTATGAATATTTTTTTATTATTCATAAAAGGCACAGAAAGTAATAATGTTATATTATTTAGTGGGTATTAGCATTATATTCATTGAATAAGACCAACAAATAAAAAATAAATTAATAAAACAAACATTTTGATCTTGAAGGACCATTTCTTTATATTAAAATATATAAATTACAAACCATAAGAATAAATTATTTCACGGATAAAATACAATATACGAACATTCCTGATATCTAATAAAACCCACCAGCTTATTAATCATGTCGTTCTGGATAAATTTTTTATAGACAATATTTTGAGTGTATTTCTATATTTTCTTGACAATTTCTGCAAGGACTTACATTATAAATAGTCCAGATTAAATGTAAATTTTCTGAAAGCTTTACTAATTATTTGTATTTTTAAACGAAATTTATACTTATTTTAGTATGCAAGATAAAGCAGTTATTGTTTTGTAAGTATAGAAGTGTAAGATTCTTCTTTTATTAAATTTCTAAACAATTTTGTAAATAAAATTTTGTTTAAGATAACTATTTGGAATAAATGTCTAAGGAGACAACGTTTGTAAACTCATATTTATATTTTTGAGTTTGTTGTAATCTAGTTTAACCGAAAATATTTAAAATAGTGAAAACAGCCTTTAATATTACACATTTATAATTGTGTCTTAACTAAGTATAATTTTAAAAAAATATTTATAAAGTTGCCAGAACTGTCAATTAACCTTATAGATACGAATTTTCATGTTTGTTTATTATAATTTTGTGTAATTAATTATTTTTCCTCATTGCAGTTTTTCTAAAGGACGTATCAGTAGTAGGCAAACACATATCATTCAAAACACAACAAAAAACACTTTGTTTCTGTTTATTTTTTGTTCATTTTTACTGAGCTGTTATAGTGGACACTTTTTATATTTGTTATAAGCAGGATCAAGATAAAGAAATAATTGGCAAGTTCTTCGCTGCTTACATAATATATTTGAACAATAACTAGATTATTCTCTCGGATGATAAGATAACCTCACCTAAATAAAATGTATATAGATTACTCCATAACTACCTATTAACTTTTTCTTCAATTAAAAAAGACAATTAAATACATTTAGATAAGAGATATTTATATAATGGATGATGGCCTCATTAATAATAAGAATATATTTTGATATAAAAGCAGATAAAATATTTAATTATTTAAAATATGATGGAAGATACAGTATATTATATAAAGGAATTCGTGGTACGTAAGCATAGTGTAATTTGAATGGGAAAGCACTGTCATCCTAAGCTTACCCAAACTAAGCCAAGGCTATTGGCTACCGCGGTCAGGGAGACATTCGGGGTTAGTAAACAAGGAGAAGTTACAGTGTAATTCAAATACATTACTACAACATCAATAAGGGAATTATAGGTAACAGGATTTATATTCGTTCCTCCTAGACAGCAAACATGACTTATTACTATTAATTATATGTCTTCTAAATACAATAAATTATATAAACTTCGTTTGAATTTATAGTCATTTTAAATAGTTTACTTGTAGGTTTATACATTATTTTAATTTTTATTAATATTAACAAAGTTTCTTGAAACGTTTACTCAATAAATAATCTGTATCCTACTCACTTGTAGGTTTCTCTTGAAGGTTAATAGTTTACATTTTTGTTTTAATTTTCAGTGCCACCAGAAAGACTAACAGTGTTAAATGAAAGAGGGGAGCACATACAGCATTATATTCTTGGTCCTTATAATGAAGGTGCCTCTATAGCTATAACGTGCATATCCTTCGGAGGTAAATAACATAGATTGTAATTATACATAAATATTTAAATTTAGTTGTGAGAATTTATACCTAATAGAGGAAAAAATGAACACAGAGTCTGACAAATGTTTTATTTATTTAAACCAAAGCGTTTCAACGACAATATCACAATTTTCAGTGTTGTACGTGGTACAGTAATCAAACTATAACTGACAGGACAACTATAATTATTTATAGTATATTATTGTATCTCGTACATAACTGAAGATGGCGTCATTGTCATTGAAATGCTTTTGAGTAAATAAACGTAACACTTTGAGTTTCTGTTTTAAAGTTTTAAGTTTCACCTACTTCATTTAATTATTAACTTCTTCGATTAGTCACAGATTTAAGAAATCAAAAACAATGTTTCCCTATTAACATTCATCAAGAAATTAAATTTGTTTGGTGTTCGTAATAAATGACTATATCAAAATACGTTACATGCAAAGAAATGTACTTGAAAAATACACAATGAAATATGTAATGCTATTGTAAATAGTAATTAATTCTTCCATGTTGTATAAACTATGTTGTTTAGTTCATAAATAACCTTACAGGATCGGTTGTAAGGCAGGGCATTTAAAAAATTTCCCATGTATTCTCATTAACTGCCTGATGATAGCTGTGTTTCGAAATGTGCCCAATGTTATCGTATTAAGAACAACTAGTTCTTATTTCAGATGGTATTGTCTATTGTTTGAGTGGTTTTACACCCCCTAACTATGCTTTGCTTAAAAATAGTACGGCAATGCTGTATTTATCGGTTAGAACATGTATTACCTATTTTAAATGATCTTGATGAAACTTTCTCAGAAAAAGAAATAATGTCGTTTTATTATATATTATGTTGTTTCAATGCCTGAGTAATTATTTGCACTCTTGACAATTTTAAGTTATCAGTGTATTCATACCGTAGGCCTACTTGATTTAAAATGGTAGATACTATTGATAACATTTAGACAGTAAGATAGTATATTGCGTCAAGTATACCTGTTTAATCATTTGTTTTCTAAACACAAACATATGTAAACTAAATAATATTTTAATCAAATTTAAATTTATTTATTTAGTATAATAAAATTTTATCCTCAGGTCGTCCCCTCCCTAAAATCACCTGGTGGCAAGAGAACACCCTTTTGGACGATACGTTTGAAATCCTTTCCGAAAGTAGAGTCAGGAACATCCTACACCTCGAGAGATTGGAGAGAAGACATCTAAATACAGTATATACTTGCCAAGCTGCCAATAATAACCACATCTCTCCGATCTCTAATGCTGTTACATTAGATATGAACTGTGAGTCAATCCATGATACAAGTGTATGTTTTATTTGGTTTGCAAGAACTGTGAATAAGGAAACTTAGACTCTATTTTCAGGACATATTTAATTTATTAAAATTAAACGTATTATGAATGTACACAAATAAACATTTAAGATCTGTCTACTGTTATGTCTTGACTGCCATGCCATTTATATAATACACCTTCTCGTATATAATTTTTAACATATACCAACATTAAAGTTTTTAACATTATTTTTCTACATTTTTCGTAATAAGTAAAATAAGTGAATAAAATTTAGTTGTTTTGTTTTACAGTTTTATGTAATGCTAGGGAAGACCCCTGCGTGCTCAGCACGTCAACCCTCAATGGAACCTTCTAAAAACATAATATGTTATGTTTTATTTATAATAAAGGTGTAGAATTAATAATAACATCAAAACTAAGATGGTAAATATTGTTAAATGTTCAAATTAAATTATTTCTTATCCCAACCCCGTTGGGACCTTCAATACACGTAATCATGTTATGTTTTCTTTATAATAAAGGTATATGATTAATAATAACCCCAAAGCTAAGACGGCTAAATGTTCAAATCAAATGATTTATTATAGTTTATAAAAGCAGTTATAATAATGGTTAAAAGAACCAGCAAGGCTCAGGTCTACACTTTAAAACCCTAACCTAAAAGCTAGAAATAGAAAAATAATTGCTTCAAATTTTTAAATCAGCTGTTAGGCCTAATGGAAATACTGGAGCAAAAAGCTATATTATCTGTTATTTTATTCAATTGGTTTCTATGGTAATAAATATAAATGCATGTGTTGGTTTATCATTCTAGGCCTAACCTAAGAATTTTTTCCGACTTAATTTATAAATATTGAAATAAAAAAAGGTTTTTACATAAATTAATTATAGTCTATGTTATTCAGGGGAAGCTTAGCTTTTTATTAGTAAAATTATTTTTTTAATCGGTTCTGTAGTTCAAGAAATTATCCCCTATATACAAAAAAACAAACTTTACCTCTTTATAATACTAGTAGTTCTGTGAACAGTAGACCTTGCTCGTTGAAATAACAAATGTGGTTTTGAGCTTAGGTTAAAAATAGTGTGCCAGTAAGGAAGTAAGCACAAGGTTTAGCCAGCGAAACATTATTTTGCAATTCCCGTGATTCCGGGATTTCTAGTTCTCGTTTTTTTTTCTTGAGCTTTAACTGCTAAAGATTTTCTTTTAGAGGCATTGTGTTTTATTTAGGTTAATAATGCGTAAGAAAGCTAAAAATATCATATTATAGAGGGACAACATATAATTAAATAGTTACATACTTAAATAACTAAAACTTAACAATGTATTTACAGTTCCATAACTTCCATATCATACTCCAATATTAGAAATATTGAAAACAAACGATGTTAAAACGTCGTAATAGTGATCTTAACTTTATTCTCAACCCATGTACCAACACTTCCTACGGTGTTCAATGGTTATTTTATGTCTTTTATGACCGATGGGTTTCATTTGTTTTATCTCATTTTGTAATTCAAGTAAAGCTAAGTCAAATACTTTTATGTAATTTACAATTATAATTTACAAGTATTCAGTTTAATTCTTTGATTTATTCTCTACACTTTCTTATCCCCTACATTTTCTTATTATTATATGCAATTTTTGCAAAGGATATATTCATAAATTACTATTCAAATTAGACCTAGTTTTGTTAGCAGTCTTGTAGTAGGATCATAAAAACTGGTGTTTTCAAAATAAGAAATTTGAAACTGATAAATATTTTTATATAATTCTATTTAGAACTAAATTACGAAACGTTTTTACATTTATGAAAAAACATTACAATCATTTTTACTACTTCTTGTATAGGCCTAAAGTTAAACTTTTTCCTTTCGTTACTGAACATGCTAATAACTAATAAATGTTTCTTGATCTAATAACTTTGTTAATTTTACTTCAATCATTTTTTTACTGGCATATATGAATTCTTTGAACCTTTATCTACAAAAAAACCATGGAACACTTTTGAATTGGTTTAGAATAAACGTATAAAAACATGGTTGAAATACAAAAACATGGACGATTGTTAACAAATTTTAAGTTTACGGCCATTTTGTAAGCTAACCGTTAGATATACGGAAAAAATCAAGAATAACATTTTGTTGAAAATAAAATTTTCTAATAGAAAATGTCATTATTTTTTAAATTTGACGTACGGTTAAGCCACAAACTTTCTTTGGATAAAAGCTTACACTGATAGAAACGGTGCGGCCGCCATTTTTATTTTATTTAAGTAGTTAAAAATGAAAAATGGAAAAAACCTTATACATACATGGCTCGGCCTAGGAATAAGGAACATTCATGCAAAAAATCATTAAAATCGGTCAAAGCGTTTGGCAGTAATCGTGAGACAGACACACAGACATACAGACACACAGACATACAGACGAAATGCCGAACGGACAAACAGTTAAAACGGAGACCTCGCTTCGCTCGGTCAATTAGTATAGATAATATAGATAAAGTACAGACATCTTGGTTGGGACACCCAAATAAAAGGTTAAAAGTCATTATTGACTTTTTTATGTAGTGTGACACTGTATCTATAATCTATAATCTTATATACAATCAAAACATTGTTCCTGGCATAACTTTAGAATGGCAAAGGCCAGGCTGTATTCTACTGATGTTCCCTGAAAACGAGTTAATGTTTCACAAATGTTAAAGTTAATAAAATCAAATATGTGGACCATTAAAATATTTTAGCATACCTTATGTCCTTATTTGAAGCGACTATAGATTTTGGAGATCATGCCTCAATTTGCATGTCCAGTACAAACATTTATACAGTAGTTCACATAGTCATATTTAAAACTGGTCAGTTCGTTTTTATTACCGGTTATAAATTAAAGTAAATAATGTAAATGATCCAATTTGAATTTAACCAGACAAATAAAATTGTATTTAAATTTGAGGTACACAAGTTATGTGAGTACATTACAAATTCTTTAAAGTTTAATTTAATGAGAGGGAAAGTGAGCTTTGACAATTTGAAATTAAGTTTTATAAAGTAAAAATTTAATAACTGTCGTGAAATGAAAATTTACGTATCTCTTTTTGTCTTTTAAAACAGTTTTTACAAAATTCCCTACAAAGTAAACAATGAGATAGTAAATAAGAATTTCATTATTTTATTATTATTGTATTGTTCTTAGTTCAGTATTTCCTGTTTTGTTTTTCACTGGTGGTAGCAAATCCCAAACGGACAATAATGTGGCAAATTTTCTTTTTAAACAAGTAGTTTTTTTGTTGTTTCAATTAATGTGATGGTGGTTAGTGTCGTAATGTATGCAAACATATTTTATATGCGTTAAATTATTAAATACAAACAACATGTTTTCAGATATTGTTACAACTTATTTCAACAAGTTTAATCTGCGTAAGATGTTGAACTAACACTCTAATTGTAAAAGAGTTTTAACAGATAAAGCCTTAATTCAGCCTTATTTAAGTTAAATCTTAAAATTGCTAATATTTATTCTTAGATTCTGGTTTATATTTAAAGGTTAAACCATTATAGTATGTTAAGGCACTTATTTTGCAAGTTTTTTTTTTATTCATAAAATATATCTACTTTTTAAATCATAAGTTCGTTTTG
>JAGFPH010011454.1:0-11306 GCA_018207615.1 Philaenus spumarius
AAGTAACCGCACTAAAATCGGTCCAGTAAATCTCCAGAAATAAATATAAAATAATATGGTATAACATAAAAACAAAAACACCCAAAAAGTGCTGTTATAAACATAAAGATGAAATTAAAAGGAAATTTCATAATTTTTGATAATAATGATTACGTATATTCTTTCATTTCAAACAAACCGCACTAAAATCGGCCTGTAGATCTCCAGTAATAGATATCAATGTTGTCACCAAGGTCTAAGGTGATGCTGAATTATTATAGTAAGATAATGTTAAATGTCAACCTTACAATAGTAACTGTCGGTCACTTGTTTGTCTTGTTAGACATGAGAATTAAAAATAACACAAGTTTTTCTGTTCGCAGGTATGACTACAATAAATACTACTCAAAACTAATGAAGACAAATTTAGAGTAAGTACAATTTCAGTAGTTACTTGTAAGTGGGTATTCCTTTTCCGACAGATTGCAAAAACAAAATACACTTTAAAATATCTGTCTACATTTATTTGAGTTTTACTGCTATTAATTATATTTAGAAACCGTTTTTTAATAACGACATAGTTGGCATCATTCGTGATCCAGGATAGTGGAATTATAAATCCCTTTTTAATAGAGTTTTATGCCTTGAACGAAGTATTAGGACTGAGTGATGTTTATTACAAAACGTGTACAATCATTTGTAAAAGAAAATTGAGATATGTTTCTGTAGTTTATATCACTTAAAAGTCTAACTATGTTATAAAATGTGTATAGTCACATTTGGAAGAAAACTGAGTTTTACCTTTAGTGTGTTGATATATAACCTATGCGCATACAATGCAAAACGTTTAGGCTTTAGCGAAGAACATTTTCTCCATTAGTACAATGTTATTTCACCTATAAGCACGTATTGCAAAACGTGTACTAAAATCTCTAGAATAATTTTTGTTTGTAAATTGAATACATTGTTATTTCACCTATAGGCTAGGTATATTACAAAACGTGTACAGTCATGTCTAGAAAGAGTTGCACCTTTCGTACATAGTTGATTTACCTATAGGCCTATTATTATAAAACAGAAAACTAAAATACAATTTCAAACTGTTTTATTTCTGATACTATTTGAGTTACAACGGCAATTCAAATATTATACTACATACTCCGTTCACAGAGCCCCCTCAATAGGACCATTTAGTGTTAATAAGTTACCCAGGAGAATATTACCACTATAACCCTATTTTATATGGGAAACAATGTTAAATTTTAAATTAATGTCTCGGAAAATTGGTATTCTGCGCATGCGTCAGTTTAATGGAACTAATACTACAACGTTGGACCGAATGTTTGAGACAAGTATGTTCGACAGACGGTACAGCAAATGTTTCTGCTACATTGTGAATCGAATGTTTGATCCAATACTTTAGAAAACAGTTTGATACAAACGTTTGACCAGTTGCAAAAATGGACGAGGATGATAATCTATAATAATATATATTTTAATTGTAGGCGTAAGGCGTACACATTTATCGAGTTAAAAATCCCCACATCATATTTAAAATGATGGGGGTGGTAGGCCAAGATCAAATTTGTTTCTAAATGTAAATTTTTTAATTTATATTTTTTAAATGTATAGTATCTAACTAATCTGCCTGTGATTTTTGTCGGTAACTTACTACTGTAGTATCTATACAGTGTGATTGAAAAGTCCCGGAACGGTGTAATATATTTTTTACCATTATAGATAAAGTAATAAGACTTGGTATATCAATAATAGCCATAAATGTCTACTCTTTTAAGGTATTATCACTTTTTTATCCTTTAAGGGGGACGGCCCACGAGGAATCAGACAAAATTCTTAAATAGCAGCATAGGTCGAGTTTGGTGCTTGACCTAAACAAAGTGCTCCCAAATCAATTTCGTAAATTTTAGTTTTTTTTAGTTTTCTAAGATGAAGGAGTAAAAAAATAAAATTTACGAAATCGATTTTATGTAATTTTTTAGGTCAAGCACTTTGAAATAAAAATTTTTTGTCTCTTGAAATTTTTTCTAAAAATTCTTCCTTTTCGAGATATTAGCAACTTTATGTCAATTTATTTCAACACGTTTAGGGCCGCCATTTTGGTTAGAGTGAACCTTTCGAAGTCCGGTTTGCGGCAATGTGTTCTACTAAGACCTTTAATTTGATATCAAACTCGACCTATGCTGCTATTTAAGAATTTTGTCTGACTCCTCGTGTGCCGTCCCCCTTAAGGGATAAAAAAGTGATAATACCTTAAAAGAGTAGACATTTATGGCTATTATTGATATACCAAGTCTCATTACTTTATCTATAATGGTAAAAAATATATTACACCGTTCCGGGACTTTTCAATCACACTGTATATATAAAAGCCAAATTCACTGACTCACTGAACACGATTTCTCAAAAACTACTGAACGGATTGGAACAAAATTTGGTATGTAGCTTAGTCTAAGGCCATAGGTGCTCACTAAGAAAGGTTTTAAAAAATTCGAAATTTTAGGGGGTTTGGGGGGTCAAAGTTATTAAATTACGATTTTTCTAAAACTACTGAACGGATTGGAATGACATTTGGTACGTAGCTTCCTCTAGAGCCGTAGGGGCTCCCTAAGAAAGGTTTTAAAAAAATTCTAAATCTTATGGAGATTTTTGGGGTCAAAGTTACTAAATCACGATTTCTCTAAAACTACTGAACGCATTGGAATTAAATTTGGTATGTAGCTTCCTCTAGGGCCGTAGGTGCTGATAAGAGGGTTTCAAAAAATTTGAAATCTTATTGGGGGTTTGTTGGGTCAAAGTTACTAAATCACGATTTCTCCAAAACCACCGAACGGATTGGAATGAAATTTGGTATGTAGCTACTCTAGGGCCATAAGTGATCGCTAAGAAAAGTTTTAAAAAAATTCGAAATTTTAGGGGAGGTTTGGGGGGGTCAAAGTTACTAAAAAAAACCACCGAAAGGATTGGAATGAAATTTGGCATATAGTTTCCTCTAGGGCCCTAGGTGCTCGCTAAGAAAGGTTTTAAAAAAATAGAAATTTTAGAAGGGTTATGGGGGTTAAAGTTACTAAAATTCCCCATAAGAAATTCCATAGTGTAATATATTTATTGGTAAAATATATTTTTTGTTAATTGTCATTTAACTTTGATTTGTCTATCCTTGCAAAGCCGGATCGGACCAACTAGTGAAATATAAATTGTAATCTACTTAGGTTGTCTGTGAAAATGTAAATTAATAATATTACTGATTATAAACTAAACACAAAGAAAAACCTAAACAAGACGAGTCTTTACTCTTTAGTGTGGTTGGAGAGTAAAAGTGCTTCATATCAACGAGTCCTGTGGCCGTTGAGTCGAACCAACGAACATTTTCCTTCAACATTGGAGGCGTCCCTTTGATGGTAAAGTGGGAATGTTTGACGCTCGCCATTGGACGCTCGTAGGTTTGAACAACGGCCACATGATGTGGCGAACCATCATGCTAGCAGAACACTCTCACCGAGGCGCCTCACCGAGACGTTCGGCGAGGATTTTAACGTTGAGGACCCTTGAGATTGTACAGCGAGGTTGCAAAGTACGCTCTCACCGAGGGGCCGCCCCAAGGTGGGCGTAGGGAATACGTGCCTAGTTCGCTGTCGGTGCATGTTGGTGGATTGGTCCGGTTGGTGATTGGCGGTGTTCTACAATCGAAGAGAATCTTGATATAGAACTAGCAGCACAGCATTTTTGTTTCGTATGGTTATTTCAAGTACCTACAAGAAGACGAAAGTCAAGAAACACTGGAGATGGTTGGTTGGAGATGGTTCTGTCCACCGGAACAGAACAAGGTAAATAAAAGCGTGGTTTCGTTTGTCCACTCCATTTATACTAGACAAAATCACACCTAAACCACAAGCACAACACAAAACAATGGACCAACACCAAAAGAGTGGAGAAGGGACTGCGTACAATTGAGCCTGAATGCAGACGAGAGTATACAGGGGTGTTTCGCGCTCGCCTCTCGTATGATTTTGCGGTCGCTCGGGCCCTTTGTCTCGTGACAAAAACCGCTCCTAGACTGAGCCCAGGCGAGGGCGAGACATGGCGCGGCGAGGCAGAGCGAGACATGCCAAGCGCACCATGTACACTCTCGCCCTCGCCCGCTCTCATCTTGTCTCGGCGAGAGTGTACTGCCAGCATCAAACGTCCAACTTTGAAAAGTGTTCGTAGCATCGTGTTAGAACCGGCTTAGGGCCCAGATGTTTGACAGAGTGTTTTAACTAGATAACGATATAGCAATTTAGACATATATCGTGAGGAAGAAATATTGGTGTTTGTATAAAATCGTAAATTTTACGAAATACATTCTTACGATTTGATTTAAAGATAAGTTTTAGAGAGATAAGCAAAATACGATAAGATGCGTCATCACTGATAAAGCTTTACCTTATGTCAACAAACCAATAACAACCCCGAGTATTGCAAACAACAAAGAAATGTCTATTGCTAGAAGCATTAAAAACAAGATTGTTATCAACAAGGCTATCGTAACTAAAGCTGATAAAGGTAATTCACTTGTCATTATCAGTGAATCTGATTACATTTCCAAATCGGAAAATTTTTTCACCAATAACAATATTTCTCAAGTACCGAAAGATCCAACTAACGATTTTCATTCCATAATCAAGCGCAAAATCAACAATTGCAAACACATTTTAGATGACAGACAAAAAAGATTTTTAAAGATGATTAAACCTAGTGCACCAAATTTACGAGCTTTACCGAAATTACACAAAATAGACCACCCGATTAGGCCAATAGTAAATTTTACAAACGCACCTTCTTACAGGATAGCGAAATTCCTAGAACGCATTATAAAAAAGGAAGTTAAATTTACCAATAACCATAGTTTGAAGAACAGCCTAGATTTAATCAAGAAAATTGAAGACACACCCTTCCTAAACGGCCAAACACTGCTCTCATTTGATATATCCAATTTGTATACGAATGTCCCAATCAAACAAACAATAGAGATCCTGAAAGAAAACCTAAAAGTTCACAGTAAACTTAACACAGAGGCGATAAAAGAACTGATTGACCTACTAACAACTTGTCTTGCCCAAAATTACTTCACTTTCAACAATAAAATTTACTTGCAAAGTGAAGGTCTAGCCATGAGCTCCCCCCTGTCTGGTATAATGACGGAAATTTTCCTCAATGAAATAGAGAACAAACATATTATCAGCCAGACAAACCCATTCAATAGAAAAATAATTTATTACTATAGATACGTAGACGAAATAATTTGCCTGTTTGAAGGAACAGAGAGACAAATTCATAGGTTAACCAATTTCTTAAATAACGTCCACCCCTCACTTAAGTTTACCACTGAAATCGAGACCGACTACAGCCTGAACTTTCTTGACCTAACCATCACCAGAAGTGAAAATAAACATATATTTAAAATTATCAGAAAACCTACGCAGACCGACCATACAATACACAGCACTTCTAACCATCCGATATCACACAAATTGGCAGCGTACAATAGCTTCGTTCACCGCGCTATCAACACGCCTATGAATCTTGAAGAGTTCAACAACGAAATAGCTACAATAAAACACATCGCAATATCCAACGGGTACGATCCAACTTCAATAGATAAAATAGTAACTAAACACAGAAACAAATCCAAAAAATCAGTTTCAATTATTGAAAAACCAAAATACATCTCCATGAAGTTCAACCGAATTCTAGATCGTCCTGTCAGCAACACTTTCCGCAGACATGGCTATAAAATCGCTCATCGAGCTTCTAATAATTTGAGTAACTTCTTACAAACCAAGCCAAACAGTTACAAAGACAAATTCATGGATAGTGGAATATATAAGCTATCTTGTAACGACTGTGACAAAGTTTATATAGGCCAGACAGGACGTTCATTTAAAACCAGATTCAAAGAACATATCCCTAGCCACAAAAAAAACAATAGCAAACAAACAGAGTTCAAATTACACAGAACACTTAATAAACGAAAACCACACTTACACTGACATCAACACTAATTTAAAAATTTTACATAGAGCCAAGAAAGGCACTACTATGAATGTATTGGAAGAATTTCAGATTTATAACGAATACAAAAATAGTCCGGATAACATACTAAATGATAAGTTAAACTTTTCTTCCAACCCTATATACGATGTAATCGCTAAACTAGGCCTAAAATAAATGGTTACCGATAACCAACGTCTATATTCAGTGTCCTACCTGCAGTCGGACAAGTACAACATATGTGATGTGGCCACAAACATTTTTATTACATTATATTAACGAGGAGTTATTCTCCGATTTTGTGTGTGTTAGTGTTGTGTGTTGTTCGAGTTCGTGTTTTCTATCTATCTATCTATTTATTTGCATCAATTTGGCATACATAGTGCAGCAATGCTGCGGTATACATTTGAGTTGTCATACCTTAATACATATAAAACCATCACATACAACACAAGATACAATACAACAAGTACACAAGATACAAATTTATAATACAAACAAATTAAGACACAGTGAATCCATGTTTACATGATATCTCTTATTAATTAACTTCTGAGTGTCATCCTGAATACAAAATGCATCCTAGTCACCCAGAGGTCATGAACTGAGGTACTCCTCCACTGAGTAAAAAGCATGCCTCAAAAGGTATCCTCTGAGTGATCCACGAAAATTCTCGAAACGGCTTTGTTTTTTAATATTATCTGGAAGTTTATTAAATAATTTCAAACCAGAGTAATAAACACCACGTTCTAAAAATTTTAAACTGTGCACAGGATATTGCAATATTTTTTTCCTCATCAGATATGTATGGTTATATTGTTTTTCCTCGAACATACCCTGGTTTGCCTTAAAAAACAACAACATTTCATATATGTAAATAGATGGAAAAGTTAAAATTTTGTATTTTTCAAAAAAAGGCCTACACGATTGATTAAATTTAAAATTAAACATTATTCTAATTATTCGCTTCTGAAGACGGAAAATTTTAAAAGCATCGACAGAGTTCCCCCAGAAGATCACCCCATATCTCAACAGAGAACATACATATGCAAAGTAAACCGTTTTTATGGTTTTTACACTGGTAATCCTTGAAACCATTCGGAGAGCAAAGCAAGCTGTTGCCAGGGAATTCGCAATCTTTAAAATGTGGCATCTCCAATTTAAATTTTCGTCCACAATAACACCAAGAAAATTTACATTAACTGTGTTTTGTATTTCTTCCTCGCCTCTAACAATAATTTTATTTGGAGTTGATTTTGTTTTAAATTGTATTAATTTAGTTTTTACTACATTTAATTTCAAATTATTTGCCATAAACCAATCATTGGCCTTTGACATTGCCGAAGTTGCCGATATAGCTAAGTCTACACTACTTTGGCCAAACACCGTCAAAGTAGTGTCATCAGCAAATAATACTGATTTTGCAGGACCAACGTTGTCAGGCAAATCGTTTAGATAAATTAAAAAGAGCAAAGGCCCCAAGATTGAACCTTGAGGTACACCACGAAGTACAGGCTCCCATGTAGACTCATAGGAGTTGAGAGAGCTGTCAGTATAAACTACTTTCTGCTTTCTGCCAAATAAATATGACTTTATCCAATTATTAGATTTACCCCTTATACCATAAAAATTAAGTTTTCCCATTAAAATGTTATGGTCAACACAGTCAAAAGCCTTTGACAAATCACAAAAGACTGATGCAACCTGACCTTTTCTATCGATACAATTTATAACCATGTCCAAGAGAGAAAAAATAGCAGAAGAGGTAGAGAACCCCTTACGGAATCCAAACTGATTCTTATTTAAAATACTATATTTTTGAATAAAACTAATTATTCTAGTCATCACTGATTTTTCAAAAATTTTTGAAAAAACTGATAACAGTGCTATAGGACGATAGTTTGAAACATCCTTACTATCACCTTTTTTAAAAGTGGTCTTACAATAGTAAGTTTCAAACTATCTGGGAATATACCTGATTCAAATGAATCGTTTACAAGACAGGAAAGCGGTTTTGAAATTAGATGAGCACTAGCCTTTAACACGGATGTTGGGATTGCATCCCAGCCTACCGACTTCTTGTTTTTTAAATTCTTGTTTTTTAAATTCTTTTGTTTTATGTGTTAATACAAGCCTGACGAAGCCGACAGTGATCGGCGAAACAGCGCTGTAGCTAGTGCTACATTCACAGGACTGAAAACAATTTTGAAGGTAATTTCATTACACTAAGTTTTAGATTATGGTGAAACATTTTAAAATTGCAAACTGAGCGAACACGAGGATCGGCGTGTGTAGCACTCAGTTACTCTTCTTATAAAGTCCCTTTTGTCGATGTTTTATATCGAATAACTGTATTCAAAAGTCATGATACTGAAATATCTTTACAACTTACAAAAGGTGATGCGATTAATCTCCGGAATAGTGTTAATATGCAACGGCAGACGATGTCACGTGACATCAAAGATGGAAGGGTGAGATAGGAAATTACAAATACAACGGGAAACTGAGGCGGAATATTCTGTCTTCAGATCATGTATGTTCTAAGCACCCTCGTGATAAGAGGAGTTCAAATAAAACAAGATGGTGCCGTACATATATCCACCGATTACTGTGTAACGAATTATCAGTCAAACTATTTAGAAATAATACGCACTATTTATATTATTATTAATTTACTCTTCGTTTATTAGTAACTACAGTCTCCTCCCCTGCTCGCTCCGATAACCAACCTCGGCGTTGACCCCATGGTGAATCCAATACAAAAAGATGATTGTATACTCTGTTTTTTTTTTTTTTTTGAAGTGACGATTAAGCTGTGACTAATGCATTGCTAATGTGAAACAGAGATTTCAAGCAAATTTTGATATTGCTAACTAAAGGAAACAACATCATATGTAACACCAGATGTTTGACTTATAATACAGTGTCTGAAATAGCACCGCTCATTAAAGAATCACCATGTGTTTTATTTATAAAACATGTGTATCTAAAAACCCTAAATAATATCTGGTAGCGTATTTTTACGAAATTAAATGAGTTCTTAGTCAAAAGCAATGTTGATAAATGTCTAACAATAGTAGAATTGTATTAGTAAGCATAATTAGATAATATAGAGTAAGTAGTTATGCAATTAGGAATGATGTAATGGATAATTGCATTTTTAAGTAAACCAATATTCAGGTAGATAGAAGGACACACTAGTCTTTTGGGAAAGGATCTTAGGTGAGAACTGAGAAGAGAGGCTTGGGGAGACCGGGGGCTTCGGGGTGTGTCAGCCCAGGTGGACTTCAAGGCGAGGAAGCTGAGCTGTCCGATTATCAAAACCACCAGGACATAGTGGTACTGACAGTTAATGTAATGACAGCAAATGTACATACAATATTGCTGTGTTTTACTGTGTTGGTATAGTATGCCGGGTTGAACAAACCAATTATTACACATAACTTACCTATTATCCTTCATCCGATTGTTTTTACAGTTACACTATCCGATAGCGAATCAAAAGGGCTACAAAAAAGGTGTTTTGACACTTTTCATTAAAGTGTACAGTTTTTGAGTTATTTAGGTTTGAAAGTTTCAAACAGCCGAAATATTGAAACGCAATATTCGATAATATCGATGATTTTTCTTGAGATAAATCATTGTTAGGTTAAGCTTCATGCCAAGTTTGAACTCAATCAGTCAAACCGTTCTCTAGATATGAATTATTTTGCACAAAAAACAAAATGGCGGATATCTGTGAAACGAATAGTTTTCGGTACTATGTTTATATGGACTTTTTTGTTATTTTCACCTGAAGAAGAAGTCCTGAGAGTTTATCCGTTTCTTCGTGGGACACCCTGTATATTTAAAAGATTCATATTTGGGGAGTAGAAATTTGTACTCAGTTTTGCCCGTTATGTAAGCATAAGTTTTAGACCGAGGTTTTCTGTAATTATATTATTACATAGTTAGTCCAGTCAATGAGTGCTCAAAAGAGGGGTGTAGAGTGCATGGCAATGCGATAATTTTTGACTTCAGGACTTTGTAGGAGTAGTTAGGAGGTAAACATACTAAAAGTCCCCACCCCTGGGAGGTGAGCATAAGGCGGGAGGGGGGGGGGAAGGAAAAGTCCCATTTTTAGGTTTTTCGCTTATATCTCGGTAACGGTACACTGTAGAAAAAAATGTTTCAAATAAAAGTGAAAGTTAATTCAATTTCCAATAAAATAGTTTCTGTACGTATTTTTAGAATTCCCAACGGTTTTCGAGGTATAAGTTTATATTATACCATAAATATAAGTTTACATAAACATCTATTTTATTTGAAAGCTCTACATCCATTTAATTTCTACACTTAGTCCAGTCAATGAATGCATTGTAGACTGCAAGGAATATGCGATAATTTTTGACTTTATGACTTTGTTAGGAGTAGTTAGGAGGTAAATATACTAAAAGTCCCCACCCCTGGGAGGTGAGCATAAGGCGGGAGGGGGGGTGGAAATGTCCAATTTTTAGGTTTTTCGCTTATTTCTCGGAAACGGTGCACTGTAGAAAAAAATGTTGTAAATAAAAGTGAAAGATAATTAAATTTAATATAAAATAGTTTCTGTACATATTTGTTGAATTCCCAACGGTTTTCGAGGTATAAGTTATTGAAAATCGACAATTTTCGAAAAAATCGTCTTTACCTCACTCTTTTTGTTAAACATTTGCTTATAATGCCTCCCACGACCGTTCTCAGACAAATTTTCAAAAAAGAAGTTGTAGATCATTAAATTTTCTTCAATTTTATATACAATTTTGCCATTTTATCTTCAACCAATCAAAAGTTATAGAATTTCTAAGATGTAGGCTACGCTTAATTTCGATTTGAACATTGTGTATCAGTATCCAAGTCACTACTTAAAGTAAAAATTATTATATTTACCTTCGTATTTCCGTCGTGTGACTTCCTTTTATATTATTGCAACGCGTTTCGGAATCTATGTTCCATCGTCTGGCTTCTCTGAAGATCAGGTCGTCATATATTACATTAAAAACATTTCACAAACACAAACACACATGTCATTTAACAAAAACATATATAAAGCGAGGAATCGGTGCGCACCGTTGGAAGGTTGACCAACTACTGAACTGTTGATTCAAGTAATCTTATTGTCAACGCTTATCGCAGTATCATAAAGCCTATTGGATTTGAAGTTCAGCTGGTCATTTAATAGTTCATCTTTTAATTTAAATGCCTTGTATATTTCGTATTCCTCAGCGGCGTCCATGTATGTGCCTTTATTGCATACA
>JAGFPH010011454.1:11406-34466 GCA_018207615.1 Philaenus spumarius
ATATTTATTTCTGGAGATTTACTGGACCGATTTTAGTGCGGTTACTTATGCCATTATTACCAGCAATTATGAAATATCAATTTAATTTAATCGCTATATTTATAAGGGGAATTTTGGAGTGTTTTTGTTTTTATGTTAAACTATATTTATACTTATTTCTGTAGATCAGCAGGATCGATTTGCGTGCGGTTTGTTTTAAATTGATGCATATGTTGTCATTATCATAAACATTATTAAATAATGTCAATTCAATTTAATCATTATATTCCTAAGGGGAATTTTGGGGGTTTTTTATGTTAAAATCTATTTATACTTATTTCTGGAGATCTGCAGGACCGATTTGCGTGTGGTTTGTTTTAAATGGATGAATATGTTGTCATTATTATCAACATTTATGAAATGTCAAATTAATTTAATTTAATGGGGTGCTATTGGTTTTAGGTTTCAACTCTATTTATACCTATTTCTGGAGATTCATTTTGCCCTAGGATGAATTAATAACCCATCTGAAACAGCCGACCTAGGGAGACGTTTTCTATACTAATATTATAAAGAGGTAAAGTTTGTTTGTTTGTTTGTTTGTTTGTATGTTTGTTTGTATGTTGTATGTAGGGGGTAATCTCTGGCTCTACTGAACCGATTGAAAAAATAGTTTTACTAATAAAAAGCTACACTATCCCTGAGTAACATAGGCTATAATTCATTTCGATAAAAACCTTTTTTTATTTCAATATTTGGAAATTTAGTCGGACAAAATCTTAGGTTATGCCTAGAATGATAAACCAACATATGTATTTACATTTATTATCATAGCAACCAATTTAATAAAATAACAGATAGTATATAGCTGTTTGCTCCAATATTTCCATTAACAGCTGATTTCAAAATTTGAAGCAATTATTTTTGTATTTCTAGCTTTTAGGTTAGGGTTTTAAAGTATAGACCTTGCTGGTTCTTTTAACCTTTACTACAACTGTTGTTATAAGATATAAGACATAATTTAATTTGAACATTTAACATTATTTACCATCTTAGTTTTGAGGTTATTATTAATTCTACACCTTTATTGTAAATAAAACATAACATATGTTTTTAGAAGGTTCCATTGGGGGTTGGCGTGCGGAGCACGCAGGGGTCTCCCCTAGTTACTTAATATTTGTATAAGGTGATGATAACTAAAGGCGAGTGTTAATATAGTACACCAACACTCTCTAAATATGTTTTGTCTCTCTAGTTATATACAGATGGTGCGAACAGGCTTTAGCTGTTTTCACGCATTGGAAATGCCTAAAAATAGGGGTAGGCTGGTTTTAAAATATAAAAATACATGACCCAAATATTTTTTATAATTCGCTTACTATACGCTTAATATACACGATATTTTTAAATCTTCACATATTGCCCAAACTTAGTGGAAACAAACAGCGCACACGTCTGTAGCGACTATATAGGAGGGTGTCGTTAATATTTTCAATGGAAGAAGTTTACATTATTGTGTACATTATTGATTCATTATTTTGTGTGTTTTTTAAACTTGTGTTATGTGTTTTAATGTGTAAGTGTACTTGACAATGGGATTGCGGTCCCGAAACGCATCGTAACATTCAAACGACCAAAAAAAGGCACAACACGGACCAATAAAAGGTAATATTTAATATTATTATTAATATATTATCCTATATAATTATTGTAATGGTTATAAATTGCTAAAACAATTTGAAGTTTGAAATGGTTCTAGTCCTGTTTCTACTCATAAAATGTAATTTTCGACGCAACTTGTAAGAGATTTAAAGTAGTTTAAAATTACTTGGTGTGTTCTATCATAAAACAACAACAGGAATTTTGTACAATTTATTGTAACACATTCAAATTGAGGCACGAATACGTTGAATAAGTAAAAACCAGAATTAGAAACCTTCAAAATTACGTATCAAATAATTAGATCACGCTGCTGAACCGCTGACGTGGGTTGGGCTATTTTCCAAATCTTATATCCTCTCGAAAAAATTCTCTAAAAAAGAATTAGTCCCCCGCCCTTTACCGACCAAAATGAAAACTCAGTTTGGAAAGCAAAAGAGTACCAAAATTACTACAAAAAAAAACTTAAAAAAAAAATTATTAATGAAACACTCGGTAAAAAAAATCTTATGACTGGATAGCAAAAAAGTGTACCAAAATCCCAAAAAGAAATAATTCCCTTCAATAATAATAAATGAAACACTCGGTAAAAAAATCTTATGATACATGTAATTTATAATTTAACAAAACCGCCTCCCTTTATTTGTTCATTTTAAACTTTAGTTTATATGGAAAAGTTTCTCACACTATCACTTCAGTGTTTGGCACTTTGCAAAAGGAACTGAAACTTGAAATATATTTGGTAAAAAAATGTTTTGATATATTAATTATCCGCCTCCCTCGATTATGAGTTCACATTCTCCATGCGACTTTGGAAATGTGCATCAGAGGTTCAGAGGTTGTTTCCTTACTTTCTCGATCAGAGTAACATTCTTAAATATCATTTCATTAATTCCTTTACTTCAGATTCTTCAATATCGTTTATTTTCTTGATTACAAAATATATTCTTCCATGTAAAACTAAATTAAGAAAATAATAATTATTTCAAAATTCTTTGACGTGGAACATTGACATCGAAGATAAAAGTTTGAAGAAATTTTGGGGGAGGGCGTGGCGCTCGATAATTTCGAAAATTCAAATTGGACATTTTAGAGCAAATATTGTTTTATTAGATAACATTGAAAATTATTAAAAATTATTATAATTTTTCATAAATTATACAAAATAATACATTTTAAAATAAAATAATTGGAAAATTCTCGTTGTTCCGGATCTATTATTAACGCATATTTTCTGTTAATGCAAAAAATTTAAAATTATGCCACAAAGGACTCTTTTCAATGGATAGATCTATAAGCTCACTTTGATTGGCTCTTGGTTGAACTGGCAAACATTGACAAAAATCTCCTCCAAGAACAATAACCTTTCCTCCAAATGGTAAATTTGGATTAGATATACTTCGAATGCTAAATGTTCAGTATTTTCCCTGGAAGGTTATTGGCTATAAGAAAGTTTTAATATTCAACCCCTTCACCCTTAAAAAAACCAAAAAAGTAAGGGTTGTATAGCCATTTCAGTATAGCGTAGGAAATCTTGGTTGCTATGGTAACGAATGTAAATAACCCTAAAATGGTTACTATTGTAACGAATGTAAATAAGCCTAAAATGTTGGTTCCATATTAATAGGCCTAACCTAATTATGCTATAATGTTAATATAAATTAACCGTTTAACTTTAATGAATAACAACAGATTAAAATAATTATAATAAAGTAAATTGTAATAATCTATTAGGTCTTTATATAAAATTGAAAGTTTTTTTGTTTGTAAAAACTATTATAATTACTGAACAATTATTTTATTTGAAAATATTTAAATAAATAATGTAATAATAATTCAGCAAAATCAAGGGCCTATTCAGGCCTAATCGCAATAACCTAACTTACCTAATATTTAAATACAAAACAATTATCTTAAATCATACTGAATGTGTACGTGTAGGCCTGGCCCAGTTGTTAAAAATCATCTTAAAATTATTATATTTAGGCATAAAATACAAAAAAATGTACAGTAGAATAAATATATTTAAATTCTTTTTTATTTAGATATACGTTTGTTATGATATTTTGGTTGACAGGCCTACACGTAGGCTACACATTCATTTCGGTATTATTTAAAATAATTGACTTACATTTAATATTTGGTATGTTCGGTTATTTTGTGGTTTGGTCTGAATAGGCATTTGATTTTGCTGAAAAATATTACATTATTTATTTAATTATTTTCATATTAATAGGCCTAACCTAAAATTATGCTATTAAAATATTGAAATTATAATAGTTATAGTATAGGATACCTATGAAATGTATAATAAATATACTTAAATTCTTGAATATTAGAATGAAAATCTTTTTAGAGATCGTTTGCACAATGTAGCTGTGTAGTTCATCGTTGGTTGCGGAATAAATTTTAGTAATAATTAAACATTTTATTAATAGTAAAACATATGAGATAGCGTAGGAAATCTTGGTTGCTATGGTAACGAATGTAAATAAGCCTAAAATGGTTGCTATGGTAACGAATGTTCAATACTCCGAATGTGCTTTTTTTACTAGGTTTTTTCAATTTCTGCCAGATTTTGAGTTGATTCAAACAAGCTACAGACTTTTTGAGTGAATCAATTTAGATGAAATTTGACATGTAGATTCTTGAATCTTTAGAGAAGTGCCTTTTATTAGTCCGAATTCTCAACTCATTACTGATTTTTCACATCAAGTGCTCAAAGTTGACCAAAAATGTACGAAACTTTGACAATTTCAATTTTAGTATTTTCACAAAATACTGCACATGTGTATATTTGCGAATTTTAATCGTAGAAAGTTCGTTTTAATCGCAAATTAAAGCGCTTGAAAATCTAAGAAACTTTTATTCTTGTGCTTTTTTGTTTGAATCAATACTTTCTGAGTAAAACAGGTTGGCGGCATGTGTAACTTCAAAGGAACGTTGGTTAGAGAATATACAGTGCCGGTTCGTTTCGTTTACATTCGGGTCGGGAGGGCGGGGGGTGAAACGACCGTTTCACTGGATTCTTAAATGAGCAATAATTGTATGTTTTGCAGAATTTAATTTCGAAAACGGCTCTAAGGATTCCCTTGTAATTTGGTACATAAGTTATTTGTTACCCAAAAAGTCAGTTGGACTTATTGAAAATTACCGGAAAACTCGTTTTCTACATCTTTTTCTCAAATTAAAAAGTAAAATTTGTCCATTTAAAATACACAGCACAGCTGATGCATAATTTGTCCATTTAAAAAACACAGCACAGCTGATGCATAAATGTTTTCAATGCCAGTACCATAATCAGATGTTTCCTTTAAAGTTGTGTGGTAGGCCTAATGTGTATCAGTAGTTACCATAGCAACTAATAAATATCATATAACACAGACGTTAAACAACATCAGCTTCTAAAACTTACCCTTTATTAATTAAGTTGTGAAATGTTATAGGCCTAACCTAAACAAAATCCTATATGGTATTTACACTCATTTAGGGTACGTTAAACTATAAACAAACAACAATGTTTAAATACATTTACAATATTTAAACACAAACCTAACATACTTTGCAGTTTCTATGATGTTTAATACTGTACATTGAGTATGTTTATCACTTACATACCTGATTTTTTTTTTTTTTTTAAATAGTCAATCGATAAAAACATACCAATTAAACATATTTATTAAAATATTTTAATAAAATAATCTTTAAAGATAATTTTATAATTTGCTTTATCGGGGATATAAAACAAAGCTAGAGTTTAGCTGATGGGATCATAACCAGATCGTAGATCGGCTTCCAGCTAGTTAAGTTTATATGTTTTAGGGGAAATTAACTATTTGGAAAGTCGGTACAAATCCTCCAGCCATGATAGAAAATATAGTGGTATAGGCTACTTATAAATTCACCAGAAGCAAAAAAAAAACTAACTTACAAAAGTGAAGTAGCGGGTCTTACTTTAAAAACAAAACTGTGCATTAAGGCGGATCTTATGGAAAGTATGGTGTACCTTCAATGTTTATAGCGATGTTAAAGTTGTTAAATGTGCGAGTAACAAAGCTCTAAGTAGACATTGCTTTTAAAGCAGTAAATACAAGGTAAAGTCGTAGAATGTGTTGCGTGTGCATTTATTGGTCGTAAAACGCACATCCGAAGTGAACAGTGTCTGAACTACATCATAATAATGTAGCAATGTTTTATACTTGTGTAGGAAAATGTTGTTTTTTTCCAAGACTGTGCAAATATTATTATTCGTGCAAGAAAAAATACCATAGGCAGCAATTTACACGTTTTACTGGAGACAGTCAAAAACTCATTAGCGTTATGTGTATGACACCTTCATTCATAGTCTTTGATGAAATATTGAAATGAAAAATGTTATTCAAGGATAGTGAAGCTTTTTATAAGTAAAACTATTTTTTCAATCGGTTCAGTAGTTCCAGAAATTACCGCCTACATACAAACAAACAAACAAATTTTACCTCTTTATAATATTAGTATAGATATACTACAATTTAGTTTTATACTATTGAAACTGTAGACATAAACAATGAATATATGTTTCGCAAACACTTAAAACCTCGCGCAACTATTATTTACACAGTATGAACGGATTTAAGATAGCACATTACAACGGAAATATTGGCGTTGACACTAAATCACTTTTCTCTAATAACATAATGCACTCGACTGTCACGTCCATGGACTTAATTCCAAGGAGCAACCTACCTATCGCAAGCTGTGAAGCAAAGTTTAAAGCCTATATTATAAAGTGCAGTGCACAAGTTTTAAACTCTAATCGTCAAGTACATTTATGTTAACAAATCCTGCATCAGTAAATGGAAAGTGACAGAAACTTTCTTAAAATTAGATCAACGTCGATCATGTTGGAACGTTGCACTGATTCGAAGTTTGTATTATAGATACCGAAAATGTCATCGCTGTGAATGGTGTAACATTGAAGTTGTTATTGTTAACTGATTATTACTAGTAATAAACCCCCATGAAAAATCACAGGCGGATTAATTAGATACACATCAGAAATACATCATTTATACAAAATACTATTTAAAAACAACACACTTTATCTAGGGCTATCCAACTATGCTGACGGGGATTTTTAACTCGGTAAATGTGTACAATAATAAGGATTATAAAACTGTAGGCCTATTTATTAAACAATTGTATTTATATACGTTATTATATATTTAAAGAAAGATAAAAATACTATCTTTTAATTGTTTTTTGTTTCATATTGATGCATCAAATGATTTAGAAGTTAATAATATTATAGTGAAGAAATTAATAATCGCATATGTTTATATGTTATACGAAGATATTCCGAAGTTAAACGAATAGGTATCTCTTCTTTAAATTTGTACAAACAAAATATTGACGATAATAGGTTGTATTTTATATAAAGTATATAACCTCAAAGCAAATATTATAACGTATATTTATAGCATACATTAGTTCTATAACTCATATTTAAAAAAATCAACTTCACAGAAACTTATAACGATTGAAGTTGTAAACATAACCCCAAACTATAATCGCCACTGGGTTTGTTTAAGTATTACAGATAATGGGTGAAACCAGCTGTTATATTATATGTTACTCAAGTGCGTACGTACGTGCGTGATGTAATCGCAGAGTTGTACTTTTAAGTAAGCCAACATCTGAGTCAGATTACTAGACGGCGGAAAACTGAGTTTGAGAAGGAGTTTGAAATAGTGAGACAAGATTAGATAAGGAGCTTTTGGGGTGTGCTAGCCCTAAGTGGACGTCGAGGAAAGAGGCTGATCTGGCCGAAGTGAGCCCACGAAGAGAGGAATAAGGTGAGGGCTCAGTTTATAATTATTGCGGGACACCAATAATAATAAATGTATAGTTATTAATATTCATTTTGGGTTACAGTATATTTATATTGGTAGAATTTTTTTTGGAATTCGAACAGTAGAGTAAATTGAACACAGTTTGCCCGAAGAGCTAGCCACGGCATTTAGATTAAGGTTAATTGTTATTGAATAAATCGACAGAATACTGTGTTAGAACTCTGTGTAGAACGTTTGAATAAAATATATATTTATATATCCTTGGTATGCAGTACCATAAATATCTTTGTAATCCCCTTACTGTGAAACTATTAGATCTAAGCGAGTGTTTGAAGGCAACAGATACCTAAATAATACGATGTACTTTAATTTAAAAAATGTAATTTCACCCATTATTATATTTAAGCATTCACCACTGTTAAATAATTTGATCTCGCAGCCGTACAGCTAACCTGAGTTGAGCAAATTTCCAAAATTAAGTTTATATGTTTTGGGGAAAATAACTAGGCTTATTTGGTAAATTGGTCTACTAACGAAAGCTGCCTGCGTGAACGAAATATATTAGAATTATCTTATACCTCAGCATACAACCCGACTCACGTGATGCTTCGTTCCGCTAGCTAACTAAAGGTCCGGTTTAACCAAAGTCCGGATTACCCGAACGTCCGGATTAGTGATTCTACCATTAAAATATTTACATTAACTGGCATTGCTTTAGAAATCAGTAATTAAAGAAAAAACTCAGATGATAAATACGTTATTTACATTTACATTAATAGTAAACAAACAATGTTTTTACTACGTCACGTTTTTCTAAAATATTTAGTTTTATTCTGTCACTATTTATTACACATCTAAACCACCATGGAGTTTCTAACTTTTTTCTATAAAAACCTGAGACACTCAATAAAAAAAGTTTTTACAGAGTCCGGACAGTATTTCTACAATATCGTTCGACTTGTAGCCACATTCATGCTGCTCGTAGATAATGCTTGATGGGTCTGAAAAATGACTCGACTTTTACCGAGTGTTTACAGAAATACACCTAGCATGGATGGCTTAAGGGCTTCGTTGCAACATTAATATATTACCCTCGACCTTCACTCTGGGTCTGAATACAACCAATTTTCCAATATTTATCTTAAAGGAATTTCTACCTCAGGGGAGTATTTCTTGAGGGATACCACACACGTCGTGTGAGTTTACTTCAGTACTTATTTGTCGCAACTTTGAAATGCATTAGATAGCTCGGTTTGAAAGTGCTGTTGACTGATTGTTTTCCTAAATAGTTTGGGAACAGATAGTTACTAAACAAATGAACATCAAACAAGAACACATTGTAGGCCTATGCCTACTTGAAAATAATATACATATAACACAAAAATAAATGTTGTAACATTTAAATTATAATTAAGTTAACAAATCTAGAGAACATTAAAGAAAGTTTAACTCTGGCTAGAAGAAATATACAATTTCACGGGGTAACATTACCTGGAAAAATATAATTGAATAAGTTTTAGGGCCGAATATCCATAAAATAAGCTCCTCCAGTGTCAGAACATTAGGAGTTTACGGCCCATAAAAATCTTAACAGGTTTTCGTGATATGCTGGGAGATAACCTCGTGCCACCAGCTTGGCGTGTCATTTGATTTCATCATTACTTACATTGTCTTCACTAACTTATTCAGTATATTTTCTGATAGTGTACTGGTAAGAAAATCTCATCAGACAATGTTAGAAAATACTATTTGGGTTAAACAAAGCTATGAACATTTTTTTTAAACAGACTATACACTGAAATATTTACTCTACACTTTTTTAGGTGCACAGATAACTTTTTGGAACTTGCTATACGCGTCTTAAAGTAAGACGCTTTTTGTTTTTGATTTCGTCGGTGATTTTGTTCTTCATTGTTTTACTAATATAAACTAGAAGTTTAATGTAACAGCTGATAGTAACAGAAGAAGAAATCGACGAAATAAAACTGGCAGTGGTAAATTCAAAGGCTTACACTCGATAGCTGTATGGATTTAATCACGTCAAGCTATGGACGTTTTCTATACTAATATTATAAAGAGGTAAAAAAGTTTGTTTCTTTGTTTGTTTGTATGTAGGGGGTAATCTCTGGCACTACTGAACCGATTGAAACAATAGTTTTACTAATAAAAAGCTACACTATCCCTGAGTAACATAGGCTATAATTCATTTCGATAAAAACCTTTTATTATTTCAAAATTTGTAAATTTAGTCAGAAAAAAATCTAAGGTTAGGCCTAGAATGATAAACCAACACATGTATTTACATTTATTACCGTAGCAACCAATTGAATAAAATAACAGATAATATAGCTGTTTGCTCTAATATTTCCATTAACAGCTGATTTCAAAATTTGAAGCAATTATTTTTGTATTTCTAGCTTTTAGATTAGGGTTTTAAGTAGTGGAGACCTGAACCTTGCTGGTTCATTTAACCATGATTATAACAGCTGTTATCAAATATAAGAAATAATTTGATTTGAACATATATTATTATTTACCATCTTATTTTTGAGGTTATTATTAATCGTACACCTTTATTATAAATAAAACATAACATATGTTTTTATAAGGTTCGATTGGGGGTTGGCGTGCGGAGCATGCAGAAGTCTCCCCTAGTACTTAATAATTTTGTAAGTTAGTTGTGATAAATTATTATGCTAGGTAATACCTCTAAAATGGGCATAGTGCTTTCTCGTATTTTTAAATGTATAAATTTGCTAACTTGGTTCCTATGGTAATGAATGTAAATAAACCTGTCTTGGTTCAGTTTAGGCCTAACTTAAAATTATGTTGTTAAACTTTTACTACAAATTAGCTGTTTAACTTTATCATTTCACAACAAATATTTAAATTATAATAAATTAAGCCTTTCTCAAAGATTTTCAAGAAACCTGTGTTGGTTCAGTAGAGAAGGAAAACTGTCATCAATATAAATCGTTGGTTATATTGGTTTAGTCCGAAATTTGATAATTATTGTTAATTTATCCCATTTAATTTCGAACCTAAAAATAACATAAATATGATTGTCTACGGTCTAATTTAAATTTGACAAGATAAAAATAATGTTCAAATTTCGGATCAAACCAATGTAACCAACGATTTGTGTTCATGACAGTTTTCACTTCTATATCGGCAGTCCCACGGCTGCTTTATTTTATTTTTTCTTCTTAAGTAGTTTTGGTTTAGACTAAACAAATCAGAATAAAACGTCATGTTTGAAACAATATCAATACTAAAATTGGATACCATCTGCCAGTAAAATCTCTAGACGCTTAGCTTTGCAATTTGATGTTTTATGGCTCGTATGATAACGGTATTTTATCACGCAAGCAGAACGGTCGGCTGGGGGGGGGGGGGGGGGGAACTTTACGGTATCATATTTGTACTTGAGCAGATAATGCACAATAGTTTCATCTGATTGTATTCAGGAATGTATCTGGGTTGGGGTTTTTCAGGCTTTGCCGCTTTTAATAAAACAGAGCACAATATTTACATCCTGTAGGCTAAACGAGCGGGATTTAGTAACGTAATCTAGAAATTAATGCTATGAAATGTGCCTCTAGAGACTTATTGCTATATCTTAACATAATTCTTCTGTACTTGTGTATGTCACTGAACTCATACTAAACGGCTGCACAAATGAAATTATTTGTGTGTTTTTTGAGTGGGTCCCTGGATGGTTTAGATTCACAACTGGAAGGGTTGAAATGGAGTTGCTACCACTATACAATAAATATAAATTATACTAACTTACTACAAGCTATAAAGCTAAAATTGTGTATTATGTAATATTATTTTTAATTAAGTTATATACAACACTATTTGCATTAATTAATTCAAAGGGATGAATTGGAATCACTACGTTTAAAATTAAGTAATAATGCACATACTTTTTCTATATTCTCAAAAACTACTCAACTAATTTTGCAAAAATTTCACAATTTAAACATGTTAGTACCAGGATTTTTTTAGGGAGTGTCGTCATTACAAACGAAAAGATTGAAATGAAATGAAGTAGCTACCCATAAACAATAAAAATAAATAAACTACAAACTTTCAATAAATTCCTCCAAACTAGAAATCTAAAATTAATTAATATATTTCTAAATAGATATAAAAAACATTTACAATCGATTACTATAAGTCAAAGGGATGAAATAGGAGAACCACCCTTAAAATGAAGTCGAGCAATAGCGAAGCATTTCCAGGTCTACTAGTATCTATATATCAAAATAAATGTTTGTTTATTTGTCCTCTATAAACTCAACAACTATTCGACCGATTTTACACAAAATTTTACACTATATCCATATACTTGCCACGACTAAACAGTACATGTATGCCGTTCTACAGATAAATAAAACTGTAATCACCACACCGGCTTGACAATATAGTTAAATAATATATAGACAATTTAACTGATTTAATTGAGCCTTAAAGTTTAAAGGAAAAGGCTGTAACAATAATTTTTACCTTAAAAGTTATTTAAAAAACGTTGTATAAGGAGTTATTATTTGGGTATTATGTTTAATTTATAGGAAATTTAATGCTCTTTCAAATGGTATTACTTTTCATGTCATAACTACATTAGTGTCGTTTTTATCGTCAAAACTAATAGTACCAAGTCGTGTAATTTGAAAAAATCACAAAATACGCCATGACAGCTAAATGTTAAGGTCAGATAAGGGCGTATATAAATTGTTTTGTTGCTTTTGATAAGTAGAATCAACTGTTAAAATTAATGTAGTCAGTAGTGACTCAATCTGTATATAAGGATTTATATACAATTAGTTAAAAATTAAAAAGCAAACCTTTAGACAAATATATTTTCCACCAACTCTTCGAGATGTTGTTAAGGGATGTCTAAAGTTTACCTAAGACCTTTGGCAACATCAAAAATTGAAATTTTTAATACGGTTTAGAACGTTGAATATGGAACTTTTTTGCATTTTTCAGACGTAAAATATTTGATGTCTCGAAAGCGATCAATTTTAGAGGAAAAGTTCAAGAGACCGTTTGCGTTAAAAAATGTCATAACAAACATACTAAGAATTGTTTCATGGCGAAAAAAACAACATTTTAAATGAGTTTTAAAAATATGTCTAAACAATTTTCTACCACCGTATCCGCCTGGAAACGTATGTTAAAAGGGTTTTTTTTTTGCTAAATAATCGACGAGTAATCAATTTCCTAGCCGGAACGAAGATGGGCACTGGATGGAAGTGTGTAAACAACCTGTTCGTTATCTATGTAAATTTCACAATGTTGTTAACGTCTACTTCATGACACTTAACTTGTCCAATTGTGAAACTGAGATGTCATTTATTTTCCTGTTTTCTCTTATTCGTACTTTTTTCTCTGCAACGAACGAATGTTTTTTTAAAACACGTTGCATAAACTTCTGTAAATAAAAGAAGAAATATATGATATTTAAATTTCCTTTCATAAAAAGCATGACGTGTTTAACATAAACAATCCAGAACTATTCTACAACAGCTGTTTTATTTTAAATGTTCTAGAAAAGCAGTTTTCCTTTGTGAAGGGAGCTTCCAATGTGAACGTATTTTTCATTTCTCTACTGTCATTGGTGTATACAAAAAGTATTTCTAGTAAAACTGTAATGTAATACAGAATGCAAACATATAGGGTGTCTAGAAATTACTTTTCCAAAATTCACCAGGTTATTTTACAGATGAGAATTAGAAAAAAGTGTTAATAAACATTGGTATAAAGTGTTTAGTTTTCGAATTATCCGCCATTTTGTTTTGTCTACTAAACAGTTAATATCTTTGGAAATAGAAAAGATATTGACTTAAACTTTGTTACGTCATCTTTTACCTTTGTACATAAAAACTGAACGTTCCTTTATATACTTTAATTCTTAACTAACATCATGCTGGAAAATCGCTTAACTAACACCATTCGCCTGAGAGACATCCTTTGTTATTTTGACATAAATACATACAACTTAGTTGTATAAACATCATTTAATGATTTTTGTGAATATTAAAATGTTTTTGTTCTAAAGGACAATAAACTTTTTAGGCGGGGTGACATTTATTTTATAAAAACTGGTTTATAGGCTACACCCAACTTATTTTGTGACCATCCCTTGCTCTCCTGTTGTCGAATTGTCAACACCACAGCACAGCATAGGAACCGTTGCATGCTTATCTAATAGGTTAGGTTAGGTTAGGTTAAATATTAGATAAGAATAACAGATAAATGAATACACGAATATACTGGCTGTTTCAACTTGGTTCATAAACTATCTGTATTATTTTTTATGTCTAAACAATGTATGAAAACGAAGTGGGTCTACTAGTTAGTATCTAATATAAACTATAATTTATTGGTATGATTGAATTCGGAGGGAAATATCCCGTACCTGTGTCAGGTAGAAAAGTCGGTGAGCTTGTATGGCCTCTGGCAAATCGAGCCAGTCTACCTGCTCCGCCTACCCAAAAACATCCAAATGGAGCCAGAGGCTTAAGGGTGACCCTCGGACCACATCCAAATCGAGCCAGCTATTCAACCCTTGAAATCACTGAAGCAGAAGTTTTGTAGACTATTCCATATTTTCAGTAAGGCGTATTTAGAAAACATTTACTGTTTCCAACATTCTGTGACTAAACAGTATAGGTTAGTACCTCTGCTTTTTTTTAATTCTAATTATATAATGTGATAATAACGACAAAATATTATAATCATACTGTTATTGGCAACATTCTGTGACTAAACAGTATAGGTTAGTACCTCTGTTTTTTTTTTTTATTCCCTTACACGATTTATGGCAGACCCTTACACAATTTATTTATGGAGCTGGCTCGATTTGACTGGGTGGAAGGGGGACATTTTACGACCCATCGAAAATGACCTGAGGGATTGGCTCGATTTGGATGTGCCCGCTTGTATATCGCAGACACCCCGGCCTGTCCCTTGTTTTTATACCTGTACCTTGTTGGTCAGTTTGTATGTTAGAAATGACCCAAAAACGTTGAGCAGTTTGTATGTGGCACAAACAACAACACAAAAACACATAAAAAAAGGGTTACCGATTCCACACGGTCGTCAAAGTCACAAACATTTGAACATGAAATTGCACAAACTTGTCTTACGTTTCGCGAAGACTGATAACAATTCGCTTCTTCAGAAACCGATATAATAATGCGTGCCATCAGGTGGACGAAGACCTGCTAGACGCTTACTACACTGTAATGTCACTGACAAACCTAGTGTCTTATCAGTTGTGCTAACATTGTGGGCTTGAACCGCTGGGGGAGCGGGTTAATCAATCTGCCGTTCTGAATTTTTCCCTCTATTTCATTTTTTTATTAAAGGTAAATAAACATGGGGAAATGAGACACTGCGTCGTAAAAAAAAAACAATTAGTATCAATCGACATACATGCTGCTTCGATTAAATTTCTTTTTCTCCAGGTTGTTTCTTTATGAATAATACTGGCAGCTTCCCAATTTATAGTATGTAATGACATATCTTAGATTCAGTTAATGTCTTTCTTTGTCATGCGTTCCCGATGTTCTTGCACACGTATTTATAAAATAATAAAATGAGTCACATAATAATACAATTTTTAAAATCGACAGTAATAATTCGATAATCTGGTTCCTTAACACTATCGAAAGGATCAAGTTCTTAGGGCTCTTCCATTACATACACCAAATAGGCTACTCAAGAATGTTTTCAAAATTTTATTTATTTACTGACACTAAAATCACAACTGTTCTTCCATGTGACGGCCAGGTATATCAAAGTCGTCCATTCTTAGCACAAAATAATAAATGTATGTAATTTACATTTACACGACACACATCAACAGTAAACACATTGCAATTAAAAGGAAGACGAAAATAAGTCTTAACTAAGACACGATACGTCTCTGAAACGGAAAACTATGTCACTCGAGTAAAAACATCCGTAAAGAAAACACTGAATGAGATACAAAGGTGCGACCTTCACAGCACAAAGGATACACCATAATTGAAAGGAAAAGGGACTTGAGGTAAACAAACAAAAATAGTAGCGGTCGTAGGACACCCATCAGGAATGAAGTTCATCACGCCTTTTCTTGAAATCTTTTACCAGCTTTAACGGCAACATACAAACATAATTTTAATCTTTCAATTGCCGTTTATTATTAAATAGTTTTTTACACAAATATTTACTGTTTCCATTCTTTTAATGTTATTATAATAAAGAGTAGAATTAATTATAACATTAAAGCTAAGATGCTAAACACAGTTAATTAATGTCCATTCATTGTAAATACGGTCAATAAACATAAAATGTTGGTTCATCCGTCTAAGCTTAAACTAAAGTTATTGTGTGTATGTTTAATTATCTGTCAAGGCGGGTCTTCTATACCTTGCGTAAAACAGCAAAAATATGCAGTTCGTATTAACGTGTTTCGGACGCCGTTTTTCAACCTAAAAAGTTGTGAAACATCTTAAATTGTTCTTAAAAGCTATGTGCTTTTGTCTTATATCTCACAATTGAAAAAAAAAAACCGACGGCAACTCATTTTAATCAACGGTTTAACTGAGTAAAAATTGATTATTATTTTTAATGCATTTTTTTGGGAGTTTTAAGCAATAATTTCCATATATTAAGCTAACACGTAAAAAATATACAGCCTTCTTTATAACTTAAAGTAGTTTCCCAGATTATTAATTTATAAATAGAATTCGGAACACGTTATTACGAATGCATGTTTCAACGATTTAACGGCTTGAGTCAGATATTTTTATTTAAAACACTCGGGAGTTTTCTTCAAGGTAAAGAAGAGCCTTAAGGGCAACATACATACAATAATTTTAGCGCTTGACGATACTATCTGAACTACGCCGGACGGAACCGATCGTCTCTTAATTTAAATCGATGAACCAAAACACATGTTTCTAGAATGTATTTAATCGGTTAAAAATGGTTTAGACTCTAAGAGTGTAACTTCTCGCGCGACCATACACACAAACACCAAACCCCCCCCCCCCCCCCCCACCTTATACACCGTGATATTAACAACCCTTCTTTGCTTTCTTCAACCAGATCGGGGTCATAGAAGTTAGTTTCAAAACATAGTTTGAGGAGACGTTCTTCGCAGCACATTATCAGAAAACACATTGAATCAGTTAGCGAAGACATTGTAAGTAAAGATGAAATCAAACGACAAGTCAAGCTGGTGACACGAGCTTAATCGCTCCGTATATCACGAAGACCTGTTAGGATTTTTATGGGCCGTAAACCCCTAATATTCCGCCGCTGAAAGAGTTCATTTTATGGATTTTCGGCTCTAAAATGTATTCAATTATATTTTTCCAGATATTATAGCGTGACATTATTTTCTTTATGCCAGAGTTAAACTGAATTTAATGTTCTCCAGGTTTGATAACTTTATTATAATTTTAATGTTACAAGATTTATGTTTGTGTTAGATGTATATTATTTTGAAACAGGCGTACAATTTGTTCTTGCAAGACTTTGAGTTGGAGAGTAGTTATTGAAGTATTATCTGTTCCGAAACTATTTAGAAAAACAATCAGTCAACGGCATTTTCAAACCGAGCAATCTAATGCAATTCAAAGTTGCAACAAATAAGCCCCGAACTAAACTTTCACGGCGCGTGTACAACCCTCAAGAAAATATTCCCCTAAGGTAGAAATTCCTTTAAGATAAATATTGGAAAATTGGTTGTGTTCAGACCTAGAGGGAAGGTCGAGGGTAATATATTTATGGTGCAAAGAAGCCCTTAAGCTATGCTCGGTGTATTTCTCTACACACATGGGTAAAGTCATTTTTCACACCCACTTTGTTTAATAAATTAATATTAAAATATTACCTTTTATGTTCGTCACGTGATCAACTTATGTGAAAAAACACACTACCGCGGTTTCAGATATCACTCATCCATCATCAGGTGAAATTATCACTCCTAAGAGGTCGTCATTAACATTAAAAAATTGTCAGACATATAACAGCACAAATACAAAAACACACAAACAACGTACACATTTAACACAAATTAGAACACCCGTCCCATGTGGTCATCACAGATGCGGAGTCAGAACCAAGGTCAAGATCCCCTCCAAACATCGATGATAATCCCCACTCCTATATAAAGTCATTTGGTACTTTCATTGCAGTGTCAAATATTAAAAACTCATTGTTTTGTATCCAAGTCACTGGTTATAATGAATAAAATTTATTATGTCCGTCTATGTGACTGTTATTATAAAGTACTTTACTTACGGAGTAAAGTACCGATGGAGTAAGTACCGTAAGTAAAGTACTTTATAATAAAAGTCACATAGACGGACATAATAAATTTTATTCAAATATTAAGTTGGAATTGAACAATAACTTGTCATTTAGGACATTATGCGGTTCCATTTTTACTGCCTTGTGTATCTCAAATTCTTCATATACACTCATGTAGGCCTATTTACTTTTTTCACAAAATTTTAATACCTCCATGTTAGTTTGTAAGTCCGTGTATTTATGATCGTAGTCAATTAGGTGTGCAGCAAAATTAGATGTTATTGAAGTATGTTTAGATTTCGGCAAATGTTCCTTGAATCTCTTCCCAAATGAACGACCGGTTTGACCTATATAATATTTAGGACAGTCGTCACAATTTAATTTGTATAATCCAGTACACTCAGCTAAGTTTTTTTTTTATCGCAGCAGAAATAATGTCGAAAAAGTCAAACGAAATTGTAGAAATACTGCCGGGACTCTCTAAACACTTTTTTATTAATTGTCTAAGGTTTTTATAGAAAAAAGTTAAAAATGATTACAATAGATCCTATACATTCCAATAATTATTTATTTTCGAAATTCAAACCCTAGAGTCATTTGAACACAGTTTTGCCCTTATAGCTAGGCATAAGATTTAGATTGACAGAACTCCGTGTTAGAACTCTGTGTAGAACGTTTGAATCTATAATAACATTAGAAAGAGGACAAATTTGGCGGGTAATCTCTGAAACTACTGAACACATTGAAAAAATTGTTTTACTAATAAAAAGCTACACTATCCCTGAGTAACATAGGCTATAATTTATTTCAATATTTGTAAATTTAGTCGGAAGAAATCTTAGGTTAGACCAAGACTGATGAACTAACACACGTATCTATATTTATCACCATAGCAACCAATTGAATAAAATAACAGATAAAATAGCTGTTTGATCCAATATTTCCATTAACAGCTGATTTCATACATGGAAGCAATTATTTTTATTTCCAACTTTTAGGTTAGGTTTTTATTAAAGTGTAGACCTGTGCCTTATTGTTTCTTCTAACCTATATTGGAACTGCTGTTATAAAATACTATTTGAAATAATTTGATTTACACATTTAACATTATTTAGCTTTGGGGTTGTTATTAATCCTACACCTTTATTATAAAGAAAAGATAACATGATTATGAGTATAGAAGGTTCCAACGGGGTTGGCGTGCGAAGCACGCAGGGGTTTCCTCTAGTAAAATATATATGTATATAACCTTGGTATGCAGTATCATATATTTGTAATCCTCTTGCTGGTGAAACAACTAGATCCAAGCGAGTGTTTCGTAGTAAAAGATACCTAAATAATAGTCTACCATTTACTTTATAAAAAAAAGAAGTAATTTTACCTATTAATGTCTAAATATGTGTTTAAAATAATTAGCTAAATTCTATACAGTCGCTGCGACTTTTCTACTAGGCCAGAATTAATGGCGGTTGGATATACTGTTGGTATTTAATCCGAAATAATTCAAGCTAATTCCTTGCACCCTTCCTCAGTAACAAGCTCTGAAATTATCCCTCCCATGCATTTAGTGGCTTATGCTCAACGCAAGTCTGTAATTATTTTTTTTTTTATGAAAGCTCTTTACCTAGAAAATATTTTTTTGTATTTAAAAAAAAAATATCTATACTAATATTATAAAGAGGTGAAATTTGTTTATTTGTTTGTTTGTATGTAGGTGGTAATCTCCAGAACTACTGAACCAATTCAAAAAATAGTTTTACTAATAACAAGCTGTTATCCTTGAGTAACATAGGCTATAATTAATTTTGATAAAAACATTTTTTATATCAATATTTGTATATTTAGAAGTAAACAATCTTAGGTTAGGTTAGGACTGGAATCA
Source organism: Philaenus spumarius (assembly GCA_018207615.1). NCBI lineage: Eukaryota > Metazoa > Arthropoda > Insecta > Hemiptera > Aphrophoridae > Philaenus > Philaenus spumarius. The sequence goes on from JAGFPH010011454.1 coordinate 31,072, forward strand.
TCACATGTATTTGCATTTATTTCCATAGTAACCAATTGAATAAAATAACAGATAAAACAGCTGTTTGCTCCAATATTTCCTTTGAAGGAATTATTTAAATTTCTAACTTTTAGGTTCGGTTTTTATTAAAGTTTAAACCTGAACCTTGCTGGTACTTTTAACCTTTATTGTAACTGCTGTTATGAAATATACGAAATAATTTGATTTGAACATTTTAAATTATTTAGCTTTGGGGTTATTAATGATAATATTATAAAGAGGTAAAATTTGTTTGCTTATTTGTTTGTACGTAGGGGGTAATCTCTGGAACTACTGAACCGATTGAAAAAATAGTTTTACACTATCCTTGAGTAAGATAGGCTAGAATTAATTTTGATTTAATTGTTAAGACAGCCCATAAAACAATAAATATCAATTGTTATACTTTCCTTAAAGCTAGAGAGCTGGCATTTTGTTCATTCATTTCTTACAAGATACAAAGAAAAATAAACTAAATTAGCATTTTGTCGCGTGCTGTTAAGGGGTGAAAATGTGATGTTAACCCCTAAAACAATACAAATTAATTTTATATTTTATTTAAAATTAGTGAGCTGGAAATTTTTACAATTATTTCTTACAACATACACAAAAAAAGTATCATAGATTGCCATTTGTCGCGTGCTGATAAGGGGAGAAAATTATTTAGGAACAACCAATATCCAAAATGTTGACTGCTATACTTTCCTTAAAGTTAGAGAATAAACCCTTATTAAATAAAGGAATTTAAAAATAAGAAACCGCTATGTTACATCCTAATTAAAATAAATAAGACATATTGGAATTTAATAGTAGGGCCTATTTATATAAAATAACCTGTTTGCATTTGCTTCGACGCGAGTCACTAAAACTAAACATTCATATAAAACTAAAAGCCCACTCGTTTTATTATTGGATAGTCAGCTGATTTCATTAAAAAAAAACCTAAATAGTGATTATTTGAAAACTAAACGATTGAGCGGGTTTTGATCGTTGATTTGTCAAGCAGGGTCTGTCATCTCAAAACGTAAAACTACATAAGGAGTGGTATTTTTGTAAAAAGATCCTGGATTATTCACACTACGAAATCGCTCATTTTTAGATCATTTTTTTGTAAAAGAATAACTCCTGTTATAACATAAAACTGAATAATTAAAATTAAAACATTTTGAATGAAGTGCCTAAATTTGTAAATAAATCAACTTTGTATTAGTTCATTTAAACACCAATATAAAGGTTTTATGCAGCGCATTTACATTCTCTTGTGTTCAAAATAAGATGCACAATATTTGGTTTAACTTTAATCTGTGTATATATATAAAAGAATATGTCCTGACTCCTGATTCATAATCAACGTACAGCCAAAACTATGATAGCTAGGCCTTAAAATGTTCATGGTACCTTCATACCAGTAGGCCTATATAGAGTTGCACTAAGAAAGGACATTATTTTTAGGGTGATACGGGGGATCTCTAAAAGCTATACAACAGATAAAAAGGCTGATTTGATTCGAAAGCTTAGCAATGCAATTCTAGATCTGGGCTTTAGGCTACTGAACCAACACAGGTTTCTTGAATGCATTTACATTCCTTGCCATAGCAATCAACTTAGCAAATTAAGAATCGGTTAATTATTTTTCACAACCATCAGCCTTTTTTTTATTAGGTTAACAAAATAAAAACAACAAAAAATAAACGAAAAAGGCTTACTGTATATAATTCAAACGTATGTTGTTACATTTTACAAATCGAACAGCTGATTTGGATTGTAAGCTAACACAATTTTAGGTTACGCCTATACTGAAACAACAAACAATCCTTGAAAGCATTTACATCCATTACCACAGCAACCAACTTGGTAAATTTAGAAATAGGTATTCTTCACAAAATACAGTTTTTTAGGTTAAATAATAGCAAACACAAACAAAGGAAAGGCGGAATAATAATTCTAACACCTATCAATATTACTGATGCGTTTAATTAAAGAAATAACAAGTAGAATCAGTGTAATTACCGAGGGACCAGAGCTTTGCAGCAAACTCAAACTATTACGTTACAACGGATAGATGAACGATGTTCCTACTTCATTACCTTGTTAATGATGAAGTGTCCGTCCGTCAGAGCAATCCCGGAAGCGTTGTAAGCGAACACTAAAGTCAGTAACACAGTCTATCAAAATTGTATTGCTATATTTAAGTCACTCTAAATCTTTACAGATTGCACTTATAGAATATTATTAATATAATCAGTGTGGCAATAACAGTGATAATAATTACCGCGTTTGTGTAGCGTGATTTGCGCACTTACATGAAGTTCAAGCGAATTAATAAGGCCGTTTTGCATGTTACACTACCGAATCGTTTCTTCTAACTGTCTACCCTTATTGGTGGTAGAACCGCGTTCCTAATCATGTGATATATGCCGATCAGCGTTGACCAATGACGGGTCAAAATTATGTCATTTAGCCTCGATCATTTCTGTACTTGTCGGTCAAATACTCCTCGTATGATTGACAGGAACTCTCTTATATCGTAAGATCAACTAATTATTGTGGTCTGATATTGTCAGACGAAGAAAGAAACGGATAAATGAAGAGAGACGAGTTTATTTGACGAGGGCAAATAAAGATACTAAACAATTACAGTTATACCAACTTAATTTTTTACTAGGCCTTTTTGACCAGTTTGAAACGCTCCTTTACCGCAACTCATTTCGGTCATATTTTATAACTTGAAAACTGCCTCTCTTCTGTATAAAAATAAAACATCTCTGTCCTAATTAATCTTCATTCCCGTGAAAATATCATAGTATACTATAATATGTTTGCATTTGCTTCGTGAGCGGGGCAAGTGGGGTTATTACATATTGTCAAATGATACCAAATGTATTTACAAATACTAACAGTCGCTATTTATCATAGAAATAATAACAACACTGTATTCACAACTACTATAAATAAATATGATGTTGCTGTCATTAGAGTTTAAAAAAAAGAAAGAATCCAGGTGTGCTTAAGACCACACGGAAGAAGTGTAAACGTCTATGGCGATATTCTGATAAATATGAAATATATTATGGAAATTATTTTGGTTGCTAAAAAAATCATGCATACAACAAATTTGCAAAGTTCACAAAATTTGATTATTTTAACACTACCAAGTAAACTATTTTAACACAACTTACAAAATGAGAAAACACAATGTCCATTCCAGAGGTATTACTAAGTAAACTATTTTAACACAATTTACCCCAACTTACAAAATGAGAAAGCACCATGTCCATTTCAGAGGTATTACCAAGTAAACTATTTTAAAACAACTTACGAAATAAGGAACCACAATGTCCATTTCAGAGGTATTACTAAGTAAACTATTTTAACAC
>JAGFPH010011455.1:8225-21466 GCA_018207615.1 Philaenus spumarius
AACGAACACATCCGAGCGACTTAGACAATGGACCTGTGTAACAATTCAAAAATTGTTGGTTGAATCCCTTCAAACTTATAAATTTTATTTTTGAAATTCGCTAAACTTACGTCAGCGATTTAGCTGTGTGATCAAATTTTTAGTCTGAAGGAACCATATCCTGAGTCTGATACAAGGACGGGCCGGTGTGCACGTGTGCTATTCGCTCATTTAAAAGAAACTACATATTCATATTTATGCCCCATTACCTGTGTTAATGTTCGTGGAGTGTTTATGTGTAATTTATAGTTTTTTGACGCGCATTAAACAAATGCAAATCATTTTAAAATTTGTATAAACGGTTTTAAAAATGCCTGAAAAAATAGGCGAAACGTACGTCACTGGAATAAAGAGGGATCACAATAGGACCGTATGTATAGTCACAGTTTATAGAATTACTACAGACCTCTCACTGACATGTTGAAAATGGGTGCGCTTTAAAACGTCAATTTGTATGCTCATTCTCAGTGTGCTCCACCGTCGATGTACTCTCAACAGTGTTGCCAAATGTACGCCCATGCTCAGGGTCCGACCGTCTAACCAAGCGCACAGCAGCCAGCCAGCCAATGTACTCTGGGTTCCGTCCGTAGATCAGCGCTCTGTTTAGAAACAAATTTACAAATTTATCTGATTCTAATTTAATTATAGTGTGTATTAAAGAGCAAGACTATGTTTTCTGGTATAATCACTAGAAATATTACCCAGTTTAAGTGCTATATTATCCTATAAATTAATTATTATTTTTACGGTATTTATTTACTTTACCTTGTCAATCCAAACTACTATAAACACACAAACCTGAACTTTTTTCTTAATAAATATAGTATTTATACACTTCACTGATACCGGGAAACCAATATTTAACCATCTTCAACACGTACAACATTAAAAACTTTCAAATCAAAAGTTCGTTATGGAAATTTACATTGTAAAGTGCCGACATGTTTTTCTTACCGTCCTGCCAGCGTTGCCGGATTGTTCTTGTTCTTTTTTGTGTAGAAAGGAACAGTTTAGGCAACTCATTCTAATTATAAATAGTGTGATAATACGACGAAATATTATAATTATATAAATATTATAATCATACTGTTATCGGCAAAATACTGTGACTAAACAGTTTGTGTAAGTCCTCTAGTTTTTTTTATTCTAATTACAGTAGAGCGTCGATAATCCGGACGTCAAAAATCCGGACCGTCGATAATCCGGATTCAATTCCGGCGAAAATTAAAAGAAAAGTAAACAAGTTGACGTGAATACTGTACAAACAAAAACATTTTTTCAAACAAAAGCATTGATGGGACAGACTGGGCGGGGTCATCTTACTGCCACAAAACAATGCAAGGGTATTCTGCTCATAGTAGGGGAGGAGGATGGGGTAAACAACAAGTCTGACTATGTACCTGAACACCTGCCGCTTCCTGTGATTTCTTCGTTAGTTGCATCTCTTGACTACATACGCTGTTACTACACCTGTACTGTATTGTTTTCTGTGCTTATTAAATTGTACATTAACTTCTATCGCCAATCGTTTGCGTTACTTACTAAAGCGAACCACTTCTGTAGTTCAAGAATCAATAACAGACCTTTTTAAAAGCTCTAGCAATGTATGAACTGTTTAATATTCTGTAAGTACATATATACTGTATTGTACATTACATATTACTATAGCCTATGTATGTATATTCTATCATTTAAATACATTATAAGTTCATATTGTTAATGTTTTTATTTATCTGCTTCATTATTTAACCACTAAAGTGAATTATTAACAGTTTTATCAAGTTTTATTTTTGATATGAACTTAAACGATTTTTTTTTTCGAAAATCCGGACATTCTGATAATCCGGACAGGGTCCGGTCACAATTAATCCGGATTATCGACGCTCTACTGTATATAAAGTGATAATACGACAAAATATTATAATTATACAAATATTATAATCATACTGTTATCGGCAAAATACTGTGAAGTTTTTTTTTTATTCTAATTATATAAAGTGATAATACGACGAAATATTATAATTATACAAATATTATAATCATACTGTTATCGGCAAAATACTGTGACTAAACAGTTTAGGTAAGTCCTCTAGTTTATTTTTAATTCTAATTATATAAAGGGAATAGTGATAATACGATTAATGTTGCGGTCAGCTGTTTAGTAGTACACAGGTTTGAAATAGACATCTATACACAAGGTAACTAGATAGTAAAGGTTGCCTCATAGTCATGTAGACAAAAATTCAAACCTAACTTTTTTTGATATTTCTCACATGAGGCAACCTTTACTATCTAGTTACCTTGATTTATACACACCTTATTCAGTACAATAACCTATTGTTCGATTTGGCAACGTTGATTAATTTCCATTTTAAATACGCAGTTAAACTGTACCGTACTTTCTATTGTTCGATGTATTTGTTTTGGTAATTTACATTGTGTTACATTATTTTCACATTTCTTGCTTTGTGGATACTTTTGGGGTTAATATTGTTTAGTTTATTTAATTCTTACATGTTTGTTTGGTGTATGTGAAGTGATTTATTTTGTTATAAATACTTGAAATATGGCGGAAAAGTCGAAACTTAACCTATATAATTTCAACTTTTATTTCTTTCATAACTCCTACAAATATTATTTCCCGGGAAAATTTTTGTTGTTTTTAGAATCAGTTAGATGTGTTCTTTCATATTATATCAAATTCCCTTAGAAATCGATTGACAAGTTAAAGTAAATTTTTACTTTTTACAACAAACGGTTTTCAACATTTATTATACATTGAAGTACCTATTGAAAACATCTTTATCACAAAAGTACATTGTTCCAATTAATTTATATTTTATTTACTCTTAAGTAAAAAATAATGTCTGTACTAAGAAATCGGCTCGTAATTAGTTGTGGAATATCGTCTTCAAAACAACGAAGAACAAAAGTGAAGTCTAAATCAAAGTTTTACGTTACCTGTAGAGTAGGCTGTCACCTGTATTTTCACCCCTTATCTCTATGCTGAAACAGAGTGTCTCGTCTCTTATAAACAAATCAGTCTGGTGTGAGGCATTCTTTTGGGGTGTTGTTAGTGTTTGAAATCATCATGTCACATGACCTTTGTTCTTTCAAGAAATGTTCAAACAGTGCCCATAAAGTTAAAGGAGTGCATATGTTCACATTTCCAAAACTACCAGAATTATGCAGGAAATGGGACAAAAATAGTGTTAAGTACATAGTTTACCTAATATATTCAGAAGTGTACGGTACCTTATCATTAAACAAATCAACTACAAAAATCTACAATAACGTTTTCAAATATTTACGACACAGTTGTTTTTGATTTGCATATAACGCACGCCTTTTCTCCTACCATTCTAAACCTAACAATTATTAATTACCTTTTTTTAACATAACTAAATAAAAATCTAATATTTTAATCATGTTATTTGCAAATGCTTTCAGTACTTACTTTTAGTAATTTAATTTGTACAGTGCCTGACGATTTTTATTTCCTTACCTGTATGTATTAATTTGCGTAAACTAAATAATAATCGTTGTGATACATAAAAGATAGTCTATAGATTTCAAAAAGTTATGTATGTAAAACAAAAATAATAATATTTTCTGAGGTTAAAAATATATTCAACAATAAAGACGTTACTGTTAAATAATGATATAGTGTACACATAACCTTGGCATAGACACACGAATGTAAACAAATAATATAAATACTACAACAAGAAGTAAAAACGAAAAATCAATATTGCGGAGTAAGACTCAGCACGCGGAGTACGATGTTACAAATGCTCGCGCGAGCAACGGAGGGTTAATGTAATAACAAAGTTTTAAAATTTTTAAATAAATTAAAATTTTTTATTTTTTTTTACTTTTTAGAAAGTAGGTAACTTAAATTCTTATTTTGGTTGCAGGTTGCCATCAGGAAAATGGATTCAAAAGAGTTAGTATTCAAACAAGAAATAAAGGAAGAAGATGAAGTGTCCTTTGAACTAATCGACGACCAAAGTTATTCTCTGGAAAGTGTTAAAGAAGAAATTGTGTTAAATGAAATTGAACAAGAAGGAAGTTGTATTGATTTGATAGATAGAAAAAGTTATTTTGTAGTAGATAGAATTAAAGAAGAAGATTTACATGACATCCAGATAAACGATAACATGGAATTTAAAGAAGAAGAGATACACTGTGAATGGTAGGTTTATTATTATAATACTTAGGTTAGATTAATAAGTTAATATACAGGCTTGTTGATTCTGTAAAAAACTGAGGTAATTCAGGAAGTGGTCATATGGGTTAAAATAAATAAAAAATCTCCTGCAGCTCTTCTTTTACTAGCCAACCACCATTTTGTTTTGTTTTCTTAAATAATTTATATCTCTGATTAATTTAAAAAGTAATTTCACAACTTTTTTAGTTTACTAAGTCTTCACAATGATGAGTACAGTCAGTGCAATTATGAGTACAGTCGGTGCAAAATTTTAACTCAATCTGTTAAGTCATTCTAAAGTTGTAAATTATTTAGTAAAAAAACAAAATGGTGGATAAAACGGGTTGAAGAAGTATTTCGGACCTATGTTTATTGGAAGATATTTTTTTATTTGACCACCCTCTGAATTATCTCCGCCCATCGTAGAATCTCCTTGTAAAATAAGTAACATTGGAAGTTTGTAAGGTGGCAGTGTATGACTTTCTTCCAGATGTTGGACTAGAGTTTTGGACTGAATAAAAAATAGTGGTGAAAATGTCAGGAAGCAAACATTAAGGATTTTCATATTTTATAATGAAATTGAAGTAAAAAATAGTGGTGAAAATGTCAAAAGCTGATTTTGATTGTGATTCTAAAGGATGGTAAAAAGACTTTTATTTCTGGCTGACAAATGGTTTAAAAACTTTTTTGTGGCCAGTGTAATCTAGTAATTCTGTCTAATTTCATGAATGTTACTTCTATTCAAAGACCAATTGATTTTGTTTTATAGTTTGGACCAAGCCATTTAACGATCTTTTTACAAAGTGTGATTAAATCAATTTTTTGTATGTGCCTAGGTCTGAGTCTACATTAAATGAACGTGATCCATTGGACCTTAGTGAGATGCAAGATGTGAGTAGAATACATGAAATTTGTATTTAGTTTATCTATAAGTTTACATACCCACTTCCAATTGTTAAATCCTATACAGTTACACTTGGTTATAGCATCAACAAAGGGACCGAACGAATGTTGACGCTAAGTTCGAGTGACGTTTTAAAGATGTATAAACAGGAAATTTGTATTTTTGTTAGCTTGAGTGAAAGGACAAATAACTATACAATATGATGGACAACATTATTCATGATGTTTAAAGAAAAAACTATACTTTTCTTTTAATGTACAGTAGGGTCTCAATAATTGGTGCTGACGTCATCTACAATTATAAATTAGTAACATTTTTAAATCTGTAAAGTTTTAATAAGTAAAAAATTAGGTTAAACATTTAAATACATGTTCTTTGTTCTATTAACAAACTAGCATTACTGTAATTATAAAAACATTAAAATTACAGTACAGTAAAACCTAGGTTAACCCAACTTGGTCAACCAAAACCTGATTTATCGGAAACGTCTCTGAAAATCTAAAAATAATAACCCTATTGTATGTACAATATTTAATTTTGGTTTTTTGAATCAAAATTAGAACCTTTTTCTACAACATAAGCATTTATTAGAAATTAAATAGCGGAGCTTCAAAAAAAGTGCCAATGTCAAACTTCAAATTCAGTTTTCTTAGAACTCGATAAATGTTAGAAGTCCCCCTATCCTTTGATGGTGGATCGCCTACTTTCTCCTTCCTCAGAATCAAACCGCGAAATAAACAAACTATGTATTTCTTTTCACACGTTTATTTATGCGCACAGAGAAACTGAAACTTTATCTTTAATGTTTTACACACAAAAAGTAGGTTGAAAATGTGGCAAAATGTTATTTCCTGATGGTCCCGGCAAAGTCGGAAGAGGGGGGGTTCTACTAAAGCAACACTGCTAGCTCTCCCATCTCTCCTAAAGAACAATTCACACTGATGCACGCTTTGACCGCTATATATCGGAAGCATACGCCTTGAAAGCGATCACAACTAAGTAAATGTCTCGTTAGGATATACGATTGGTGGTTTAACCCGCGCTTTTGTCTTGTCCTAACATTTTCCTAGCATGGTCATGAGTTTAGTTACACACAACTGACAGAACATTTATTTGTTCAGTGGAATTACATCTTAATAGGTGACATTTACTACAGTATGATACATTTACAAGACATAATTTTAAAATGTTTATTGAAATTAAAGTAAAATATTTTGTAGATTTATGATGTTTCAACCGAGTGGTTAAAATATTGACGCTAACACAGCGGTTTATAATAACGTAAAATATAACAATTTGACCGGACGTAAAAAAATGACGCTATGTCTAAGTTGATGCATTAACCGAGGCCATTAAAACCAAGTTCTACTGTATTGACATCAAATAAAGAATAACATGTAATTGAACATGATTTAAGTACGGTAAGTCCTCAACTTACAAACTAAGTCCAAAAGTTGTTAATTGAGAAAATACAAGTTCGGTGCTATAATTGAAATACACTTTACAATTACTCAAATAAATTCAAATTAAAGTTGATAAAATAAATTAGTAAAAAAAAATGTACAAAAATCTATGAAATTTAATAAAAATTTAACAATATTAGTTGTCTGCATTATAAAGTTTAGAAAATAAATATCTGTTACTTAGTTAGTTATTATCATTACATCACATCTTTTACTTTATTTATTCATGAAATCACCTACGTTAGAGAAAGTAAATGCCATTCACTAGTTTCAATGCAACTGCCATTGACTTAAACATATTTTATCAACAGTAATAATTTGAAAATAAACTTAGTACTATATAGAGAAAACACAATTAAACTTCAACAGTAAAGCTATGGGACTATGCACAGATATAAGGGGGGGGGGAGAGTCTTGACTTCCCCAAATCACGGAAAATGTTTGAAATCACTGAAAAATATTCATAAAGTTGATCGAGTTTCAGATTTTCGTAAAGAGTTATTAGAATCCATAACTCTATTGATATTTTATAATTTTTGCCTATTAACACGAATGTCACCAGCATTTTATGGGTAGGTATAAACAATTGCATGATTAATTACTCCATAATATTAATATTATTTACAGAATAGTCTTGTCCGTTCTTGCTCCGTGATTCAATTGCAAATAACATCTGAGTAAAGTTGCATTGTCGCTACTCACATTTGAATCAGAATATAGTTAACGATCAACTCAGGAAATTATCTGTGATGGTGGTGGTGACACTGTGAACAAGGTTCACACAACATTCAGGAATGTTCACGGATGCTCTTTAACTTATAAATCTCGTTATCATACTCGCTAGTTGTGCCTAAAAGTAAGTAGCCTACTTATACATTGGGCGATTATCGGCCGATTCGTACATTTTGTTGATTGTTTTTCGAATTACTGACCGAAGTTGCTAGAGAAATTTAAAAAAACCAATTAAAATTTTGAACGCTTCTTTTTCTCCTGAAGTGAAGTTATTATTATTATTATTATATAGTGGGTTTATGTGATCCACCACCGGGACCTACTGCACCTAAACCATGAGGTCCTCTGTGCCCCATGTCCAGGCAGTAGTTCACATCAAACCAGCCCTTTTTGCAAACCGAAGAAGTCCGTGGGGTCCTTCCTCTCGTATATAACTGGTGTCAGGGTATCCTTGTCCCAGATATTTCTGCCTCATTGATGCGAGGGCATCACATTCGCATAGAACGTGGAATGAAGTTTCCTCCTTCTCTCCACACCTTCGACATAATGGGTTGTTCTCCAGCCCCATTAGGTGGAGGTGCCTCCTCAGAGAGTTGTGTCCCGTCAGTAGACCGACCAACAACCTCACTTCTGGCCTGCCAAGACCCAGCAGTGTTCTGCTTAGGCGTCCATCCAGGCCTTCAATGAAGTCGTGTGCCTGTCTCTGACCTCTTACCGTCTCTCTCCATCTACGCAAGTGGCCTGATTGAACATTTTTTCTTACACTTTCTTTCCCATAGCCTCTTGATATTCCTATCATTGGTTCTGGGCCCATCGGAGGAGTTCCTGCTCCTCTCTTAGCCAGTTTATCTGCTATTTCATTCCCTTCCACTCCTTCATGTCCAGGGACCCAAACAAGTCTTACCTGCCTACTGCTTGACAACTTATCCAGCAGTAATTGGCATTCCCAGACCAGTTTTGATGTTGTTTTTGTAGCTATAATAGCCTTTATAGCCGCCTGACTATCAGAACATATCGCAACATCTGTGCTCATGCTTCCTGATTCCAGTATTCGTTTTACGCATGCAAGTATTGCGTATACCTCCGTTTGAAAGACCGTAGAGTATAGTCCCAGCGACATAGAGTATCTTCCCTGGGTGTACGGTCCTTTGTGCATGTACATTCCGGCTCCCGTACCTTTGTCTGTTTTAGACCCATCTGTGAACCAGATTTGTCCATTTCCAAGATTTACTTGTTTCCGTAGCCACTCTTCCCGAGCCGGAAAAATAGCCTCCAATCTGCTATTGAAATTATACTTAGGAGTCATGTAGTCCGTACCGGCTTGCAGCATCGGATCCCACTCCAGTATCTTGTTCAGACACTCACCGTGTCCATTTCTTGCAAGAGATGTTGACCAACCCCCTCCTGTGTTCAATCTCATTGCGGCCTTACTAGCCTCCCCCTGTACCATGAGGTCCAGAGGTGGGAGGTCCAACAGGATTTCCATGGCCGCTGTGGGGGTCGTTCTCATGGCCCCCGTGATTCCAAGGCAGGCCATCCGCTGTACTTTATTAAGTTCTCTTTTTGCCCATTCCTTCCTGGTAGCAGGCCACCAGACTAAAGAGGCAAAAGTTAGAGGCGGTCTTATTATAGTAACATAGAGCCAGTTCATCATCTGGGGCCGAAGCCCCCATGAGCTTCCAATCGCTCTTCTGCATGCCCAGAAAGCGTTACACGCTTTTGCTGCCTTTCTTCTTATGTGTTCACTCAGATCAGCTTTGTGTCTAGGGTGACGCCTAAGTATTTAGTTGTTTCGGAGCATGTAAGTCTTTGTCCCAGTAGACTGGGCATGTACAGACCATCCGTCCGACGTTTCCTAGTAAAGAGAATGAGATCTGTTTTCCCTGGGTTTACAGCCAGACCCATTTTCTCACACCAGCGTTCCAACCATTTGAGTGAGCTTGGGACGATGTCAGATACAGTCCCTGGGAATTTGCCTATTCCCAGAATGCATATGTCGTCCGCATAACCTTGGGTATAAACTCCTCTCTCATTTAGTCCCACAAGCAGATCATCCACTACCATAGACCATAAGAGAGGTGAAAGAACTCCCCCTTGGGGGCATCCACGCGCAACCTCAATTCTAATTTCACTACTGTTTAATTGTGAGATCGCCATTCTATTTTCGAGATAAACTTTTATCCAGCGGGTGATAGTGTGTTCTACCCCCCGCTTGATTAATGCGTCTGTGATGGATTTGAAGGAGGTATTGTTAAACGCCCCTTCGATGTCCACAAAAACTCCCATCGCAAGTTCTTTCACATACATTTGCCTGCAATGTATGCATGTTGATTTTTATGAAAAGGATTTGCAGCCACTGCTCCATCCCGTATGTATCTATCTATCAGTCTTTCCAACGTTTTAAGTAGGAATGATGTTAAACTAATAGGTCGAAAGTCTTTTGGATTGCTATAAGTTCCTTTCCCTGGTTTAGGGATGTAAACTACTTTCGCTAATCTCCATGACCTAGGTATGTGTCCTAGAGCAAGAGATGCCCTGAATACTTTTATTAGCCATGGCACCAGCTTATCTCCGCCCCTCTGGAGAAGAGCTGGGAATATTCCATCTGGTCCTGCACTTTTAAAGGGGTCAAAGGACTTTATTGCCCATTTGACCCTGTTGCCAGTTATTATCTTCTTTGCCATTTCCCAGTCAGCCTTCCCTATCACATCCGGGATGTTTTCTTCCCGCAATGTCACAGTTTCAGCGGATCCTGGGAAGTGTGTTATTGATAGATACCTCAGGGTATCTTCTTCCGTTTCCGTCATTTCCCCTGATGGAAGCTTGAGGGGACCGAGTCTTCCTACCGGGTCTCTGACGAGTACTTTTTGAAGTCTTGAGAGTTCGGAGATGGTCTCAATGCCATTGCAAAAGGTCCTCCAAGAGGATCTAGATGCCCTCCGAACTTCTCGTCTATAGTTACGTTGCCTTTGCCTAAACTCCTCCCAGTCTCCAGGGTTATCAGACCGCTTGGCCTTGTTAAAGCTTTGGCGAGTCTGCCTACGATGGGATTCCAGGGTCTGGTTCCACTGCAGTCCCCGAACCTGGGGTTGAGCTTTGAGCATGCAGCAATTCCTCTCATAAGAGTTTGTTAAAGCTTCCTGTAGATGGCCTACAGTTAGCTCAAGATCTACATGATTGCGAATGGTCTGGATAGGACCATAATTTAACTTTGTCTCCAGGCTTTCTTTAAAGGAATCCCAATCTGTCTGTCTTGGGTTCCTTATAAGCCTGCTCTCTGTCTCAGCCCCGCACAGTTTAAACTGAATGCGCCTGTGATCAGAGAGTGTTGGTTCCGTAGAAACTTGCCATCCATTCACTCTTCCAAAAAGTGTGGAGGAGCAAAGCGTTATGTCAATGACCTCCTTCCTTAGTCTATTATGGAAGGTGTGGTCATTCCCAGTATTTAGAACCATAAGATTGGTCCCACTTAAGTAATTGAGGAGGGCCTCCCCTCTAGCGTTGGTGTTGGTATTTCCCCATATCACATGATGTGAATTAGAGTCGCACCCCACCACCACCGGAATGCCCTTCTTGTTACATTCTAATATTAGTTTTTCCATCTCCTCTGATGGAGGATGATGATTTATATCATATGGAAAATAAGCCGAACAAACAACTACTTCCCTCATGACTTCATCTATTTTAATCTTAACTTTAACTGCCACTAGGTTATCGGAAATGAAGGTCAGTGTGTAAAATTCGCCTTACCGTTCTGGACGATATTCCAAGGGCAGCAGCATGTTTCCGCGCAGAGTGTGATGGAGACTGTTCAATGGACGCTCTCACTGCCACGATGTTTTCAGGTGTCCTCACACTTTTAAGTCGCCCAGCTGATTTTCTAGGAAGTGCAGATCCTGTCACCCGTACACTAGTAATCCATTTCCTAGTGGTTTTAGCATCAGGAACTTTGTCATGACGAGCCGAACCAAACCGCCTATGAAAAGCCCTCTGCGTCGCCACTACACTATCATTGTTTTTAAAGAACGTTTCTACGATAAACCCTCGATGCTCACCAGACCACTGCATGGCGACTACTGAAATGAAAATCTCGTCGATTCCCCACCTAACGCCACTGCTCCCACTCCGCTAACCCACCTGCGCGCTCTACAGTGAGTGTTTGAAAGTAAGCAGCCCATTCTGCCCCACCCTGTAGTTACGAATACATTTGTCGACTAAATGAACATATACTATACTAATAAAACAGTTTTTAAATACTCAAACACAAAGTAATTGTCCTCTTTACCCGTTCAAAGCCCGAAACGAAGTGAATTAATAAACTGCGGAATATTAGTTTTCACTCTATAAATCTTTTAAAATTATACATTTTATATATTTAACGTATTTCATATATAGGTACGTGTATATCGTGTCCTATACACAAATATTTATGCACAAAATTAATTAGGCCTATATTAGTATACTTGTCGGGTAAAGTACAATCGATGGGCCGGTTGGAGCGAAGTTCAATAGTGAACGTTTGCGCAAACCATTAACCCTATGAAAATAATATTTTACATGCAAAATCTATAAAGACGTGTGCAAAAAAATTAAACGTATATTGTAGAGGTATTTTTTAAATTGTATTACTTGCTTACTAGGTTAGCACTCACCTTATTATGTTATAAATCTTTGAATCTACATCAATTGTCAATCCTTAGCACTTTAAAAAAAATTTAAAACCTCAATTTTATTCTAAAATAAATTAAAATTACATATATTTGAACTTAACACTTTCACAATCACAAAACCATCACAAAAGCGGAGAAAAGCCTTCCCTTGTTCACTTTTAGCCAATAGCCTTAGGCGTCTGTTACGTGTAAAGAGTTTGATGTATTTCCATCCACTTTCATTTATTGCTTTCATTTATTAACCATAAATGTTAACACAATTAGCCGTTAAATTTTTAAAATGTTCAAAATTATCAACTTTTTTCAACTGTAAGTAAACAGTGTGCGTTCTACTCTAGCGGTCCGGATGTGCTTTGATGTATGTGTTCTAACTGTACTAAAATATTTATCATGGGACTGTCATAAAACTAAACAGTAAACAAGTGAATTTCTAAAGAATTGCAAATGGCATAGTCTTTATGAGAAAATCTGTGTTTATGGCCGTCCTTGGAAATCCAGGTATAGGCCTAAAGGGGACATTCCTTATCGGTATATTTTTTTAAGTCTAAATTGAGACCTTTGTCGTCAAATAGTTTAACTTCTGTACACATTTTCAAGATGTGTTTAAAAAGGTCGAAAATTCACACGCTAAATTCATACCGGTTTGAGTCAAAACGAGATAGGTCATACAGTAGACATTCATTCTTCAAACGCCTCGCTTTTAAAAAGTACATGCAAAATTAGTTCATGAGAATATTTATATTGAAGTGTTTTTACTTGTACCATAGATCATGAATAATAAATAGATCTTGCATCCATACGGGGGCTGTGTGCCGGAAAAAAGGTTGTCGCGAAAATAGTACATGATCGCGCCGCGAGGTAGCGCTAGGGAGAAAGCATTGGTAGCATTGGTGTTTCAAGCAGCTTCCTTCGTTTCCCCAATAGATAGCGCCAAAAAAGTCGAATTTCCAGTGGAACAAAATATTGCATTAAATCGGAGTTCTATTAGGTTATCCAAATACAATGCTTGTACTAAAGTCTCCAAAAATGACTATAATTCTATTTATACAGGGGTATTCTATTGAAGCAGTTGAATTCAGCTTGTTTATTTAAAAAAATCTAAAAGCGTTTCATCCTAGTACGAAAAAAGTTTACTTCCGGCAAAAAAACGTGCTTCGGTTGTTGGATTTTTTGGCTAACGAACACATCCGAGCGACTTAGACAATGGACCTGTGTAACAATTC
>JAGFPH010011456.1:9104-34454 GCA_018207615.1 Philaenus spumarius
AAACGTATTATAGCCTACATTAGTTCTTTAACTCATTTAAAAAAAAACTACTTCACAAGACTTATATTATTGATTGAAGTTGTAAGCATAACTGCAAAGTATAATGTACGCTAGGTTTTGTTTAAATATTGCAGATGATGGGTGAAATCAGCTGCTGCATTATAATGTTACTCACGTACGTACGTATGTATGTACGTACGTGCACTCGTTTTTATAAGAGTTGATAACTTCTAAATCATTTGATATATCGATATAAAATAAAAAACAATTAATAGATCAATATATTATTATTGTAATAATAATAATTATAATTATAATATAAAATTTTAACATATAGTCCTACAGTTTTATAGAAGCATATCTAAATACTCCGTAATTGTAAAGGAGTTGAAAATCCCCTCAGCATAGGCATTAAGTAGGCCTACATAAAATTTGTTGTTTTTACGTGCTTTTCTTCAACTAATTACCGTTTAACCGTTGGGTGGACGTTGCAAATCGGGGTGTATAGCACATCGCGTTACGACTGCGTTCTCGCATACGTATATTAACCAAAACATTAACCCTCAGATAAGAGGGAAGTCAATTTTTACTTTCTCCCCCTATACAATAGTATATGGAGAAAGTATTGTATTCGTCAAAATTTTCGAGTTTGAGTTTTTGGTGGAAATATCCGTTTTGGGTCCCCCTGAACCTAAAAAAGTGGTTTTCGGAGTGATGTCTGTGTGTGTGTCTGTATGTGTGTCTGTGTGTCTGTGTGGATGTTATCAGACCTAGAGCCTAAACCAGTCGTCCGATTTTGATGAAATTTGGTATGGAGGTACTAATCCACGGTATCTCCAGGCGTTTTTTTCATTTTTGTGAATTTTTTATTTTTAAGGGTAATTTTCCCATAAAAACCCATAAAATATCGGTTTATAACCTAAAGTACTATAAACTGTAAAATTTTAATCAAAATCGTTTTAGCCGTTTTTGAGAAAAGTTGATTTTTCCATTATTTTATGGATTTTTATGGGAAAATGACTGTTAAAAATAAAAAAATCACAATAAATTGGTAATAGTATTTTTTTATTAAGTTTCTATAATGAGGGAGAAAGTATGTGTCAGTTTCCTGATACCGTTTATTTAAACATGCTTTTCTATCCATGAATAACATAAATAGATTGGAACTAAAAATTCATGGGCGTACTCTTGTAAAGTTCCGAAAACATCACGTCCTATGCTTTTTGGGTGTGTTTATTTTGTGAAAAGTAAAAAAGATTGCAAGCTATCAAGTCTCATTACAATATCAGATTCGCCGAGAAAGAATTAATTTTATCTATGTTTTACTTTTTAGTTCGAGTCTATTTATGTTATTCATGCTTAGGAAAGCACGTTTTAAAAAATTGTTTTTTTTATTTATTTTATTAAATAGTACTTTTTTTAAGATGTATTTCTGATGTGTAGGCCTATCTAATTAATCTGCCTGTGATTTTTTACCGGCGCTTACTAGTAAAAAATAATTTAAGGCTACTCCTTTAGAAAACCCTAACCTAAAAATTAAAACTATAAATTATTTCAAAGAATTAATCAGCTGTCAATTAAAATTTAACTTAGAAATAGGTTTCATGAAAGTTTTGATATAGTAAACGTCTTCAATATTAAACTGTGTATTTTGAATGGACGAATATTTCAAATGGAAAGGTAGAATTTCTTTACAATGTATATGTCGAAACTTTAATTTCAAATTATAAGTTGTATTTGTTCTTGTTTGCTAACATTTCAATGCTGAGAAACTGTTAATTAATATGCAAATCGTAGCCGAATTACTTTTCGCTAAAATATTGCTATAAACCCAACTATCTTCGCGGAAATTGAACTTGAAATTTATTTTGTGCAATGATCTAGGCACTTGGGGGTAGTTATTAGGGGATATGTTTTATCAAGCAGTGTTCATAAAGTCCCTTTACCCCCCCTTTATTATGTTTGTTATTGAAAATAAGTTAATAAAACTTTGTTTATATCTTGTGTTGCATAACAGGAATTTTTTGGACATATCTAAACTTTTATGATTTTGGGAGGCTTGAGTGAGTTAGGGGGGTTTAAAAATTTCAAATTTAAAGGTAGGTCATGTCATGCACCATTGAAAAGCTTATTAAAAGAGAAACAGAATTGCGTAAACTAGAGCTTAGTATCTTGCTTCGTTTCAAAGAAATGGGCAATCAAAGTTCTGAAAACTGATATTGTTATCATAGCATCAAAGCAGGTTATTAATTTGTTAGTATTAGCAATAAGTAGGTTGTATGTTATTTTCAAGAACATCTGAAAGTGTTTATTTTTATCATATTTGTACGTTGTTGTACTTAGATAATATTATATTGTGTTTTTGTGCCATATAAATAAACTAAAATACCAAAGTTAAAAGTATTAAGGTATAAAAAACGTAAAGTCGTTTTAGATACAAAAATAAAGCTGAAAATACAATTTGTGAGTTTAATGAAGCCGTGCCTAGTAGGCCTGCAATGTCAGACTGAAAATAAAAAGCAGTGATATGACATCAAGTAAGATTAGAAGACTATCCGAAAGGAAGTTGGAAGAAGAGTATGACAATGTATCTGACCATGAAAAGGGGACGTATTAACAGAAACCAGTTTAAATTCTATGTTTATGTTTCATTTCGATTTCCCGAAAAGTTATATTTTTAAGAGGTAAGATACATTTGATCAAAAACTGCTCAATATAATTTTATGAAATTTTCAGGATGTATTCCTATCATAATAATAGAACTGAATACCGAGGGATATAAAGAATTTACAATATCTAACGATTGTATTCACTTTTAAAAGCCAAAAATTATAAGTGTTTGAACACATTATTAAAATTGTTTTCCAAAGATATTTGTAAAAAAATTTTAAATCCTCAAAACAGCACTTGAAGCAGTGGTAAATATTTGGTGGATGTACCTTTAGTGCTGGGTGAGAAAATGTTAGCATTTATATGCATAGGAAATCCGGGTCGCCTTAAATAGATGTTAATCACATTTTAAAAAAGTTCGCGTGTTACCAAAAACTGCAAATTTTATACATTGTAAACATTTTCATTAAAATCGGATCAGTTTTTTTTTTTTACTAAATCGCAATAAACAAAAGCACAAACTTGTCCTTACTTAGTATTGATTCAATTTTGTTTGCTACAGATAAAATTATATAATATTTGTATCACTAAATTAATTATATTTACATTGATTTACCTAATTACGAAACTATTGTATATGTAGAACAGTGTTCGTCCTGTTGGGTCTTTTCTGTTATATCCCCGCATTTACAAACAATTTTCTAAAACTATTTTCTATTCTCAAACTATTTTCTATAGAATGGGGATTAATCGGGAATGTCCAAATAACTACTGTATTTATAACTACTCCATAACATATAAGGAAGGAAGTTTCCAGTTTTTGTTGATATTAGATAAGGATTATCGCAAACGCGTAACTTTACTATTCGACTCTAGCCTAATATGTTTGCAGACAACGACGTTGTTTTACATTTTACTGTTAAATGTTGAATGCAGGTAAACATATTGTGACTAAATAGGTTAGGTTAGAAACTTTTAGGTATTTTTTTATTATTAATTATTGTAGTTCTGCCCGATTAATCCTCATTCTATAGAAAATAGTTTTTAAATGTGGGGATATAACAGAAAAGACCCGTCCTGTTTTAGAGCGGGTGATACTAATTTGAAAACAGAATCCCCTTTCCTAAAAACAGATCAAAGAAAATCAAGGGATCATTGAAGTCGTGCTAAAGTCAATT
Source organism: Philaenus spumarius (assembly GCA_018207615.1). Classification (NCBI taxonomy): domain Eukaryota; kingdom Metazoa; phylum Arthropoda; class Insecta; order Hemiptera; family Aphrophoridae; genus Philaenus; species Philaenus spumarius. The sequence goes on from JAGFPH010011456.1 coordinate 12,893, forward strand.
CTCACTCTTTTGATATTCCGGGAACGGCTTATTGAGTTCATTAAAATAAGCTTTGGAAGGCTTACGGACTGATGTCATCCTCTTTATGAGGACAATTCACCGGGTGGGGAGGTGCTTTGTTCAGGGAACTTTGAAATATTGCATTAATAACTGAGCTGACGTTACTAAATTAGTTTTACTTTTGAAAAATATCAAACCGTCCACGTTTAATAAACAGAATGTGCTTTTATTAAAAGGATTGTTTGTACGTAAATTTATTTTATTTTTAAAATGAACTGAAATAGTTGTGTCATACGATTGCAAATTACAATTTTTATTTGAATGTAGGGACCATCCAAATTTGGATTTGGACTAGTTATATAGGAACTGATTGTACGAACTTCGCTCTCCACATAGCGAAGTATTAGTAAAATTTTAAACATAACAAATAAATACGTCGTAGAACAAAAGACGCATTAAAAACTTCGAAATATTCAAATATTTTAAAGTCCTTTCGCAAAAAACTCTGTTCTTTTAAAACTGCTAGGTTATGGTTGTAACCACGGCAATTTTCAATGATTATGGTGGTTGTTGACCAAGGTTATAGTTGTGGTTAACAATGGTTGTGGCTGCGGTTGACCAAGGTTGTGATTGCGGTTAACCAAGGTTGTGGTTGTGGTTAACAATGGTTGTGGTTGCGGTAACCCAAAGCTGTGTGTTAAGGATTCATTCAATCAAGCACTCAAAGAATTAACCTTATTGAAAATCATATGTTTTAATTGTTATTTTATTATTACATTTTCTTCTTCCTTTTGTGTGAACTGTTATCTGTTTCTCTCTTTTACATTTCTCAACTACTTTTTGTACTATTAAAAAAGAAGACTCTAATAAAGATTAATAATTACTCTGACGATTTCTTATTTATTACTAGCTGCCCGATCCGGCTTTGCACGGATAGACAAATCAAAGTTAAATGTATATTAATACAAAAATAATATCTTTTAATATATTATAATATGTTTTTCTTACGGCGATTTTTGTTACTTTCACCCCAACCAAACCCCCCATAAAATTTCGAATTTTTTTAAAAAAACCTTTCGTAGCGAGCACCTACGGCACTAGATGAAGCTATATACCAAATTTAATTCCAATCCGTTCGGTGATTTTTGAGCTTTCGTGATGAGTGAGTCGGGGAGTGGTATTTGGAGATTTTATATATAAAGATAACATCCCAATTTCTTACTTCTTAAACCAAACTTAAAGATTCTCCACTTTTAAAGAAAAGGACGAAGAACAATGCACACTTTCCAATGAAAACTCAGTCTAATGCAGCAACGGATTATAACTTACTTAACTAATAGAAAATACAGTCCACTACTAATAATAATAAATCTATAAGCAAAGGAAACAATGTAATTGCGGTTAACCAATGTTGTCATTACGGGTAACCAAGATTGTCGTTGGGGTTAATAATGGTTACGATTGCGGTTGACCAAGGTTTTGATTGTGATTAACCATGGTTGTGGTTGCGGTTGACCAATGTTGTCATTGCGGGTAACCAAGGTTGTGGTTGTGGTTAACAATTGTTGCGATTGCGGTTGACCAAGGTTTTGATTGTGATTAACCATGGTTGTGGTTGTGGTCGACCAAGATTGTGATTGCGGTTAACCATGTTTGTGATTGCAGTTAACAATGATTATGGTTGGGGTTGATCTAATTTGTGGTTAACCGGGATTGTGGTTGCGTTCCAACAAAGTTAGGATAAAATCACATACCGGTACCGTCGCCATATTGGATCTATCAATAGATTAAATTTATCAATTAAACCGTTACTTTAAAAGAAAGGTAACTTGATCACTCTTGTCACGCTTTTAAAGATTACCCCTTTATTTCAGAAACTATAATCAAAATTAAGAAGCTGCTGATGGGCATTTGGTTTTTAACTTTTTTATGTCTCCAATTTCAATATCACCTGCTCTTATCACTGATGTATTTGGACTTGTAACTGAGGGGTAAGCGTACCTGCTTCCAAAGCTCAAGGTTCCCGGTTCGAATCAGGATGAAGAAGCTTGTAAAGTTAGAATACACGTAATGATAATCCGTCGAGTATGTTTGTCTTACACGGGATCCATTCGACTGCTAGATAGTGCATTTGGTAGATAGTGTGAATGTTAGATGTCTCAACCACGCAAATGATCAAACACTCGATAGTAGACGCCATTCTGTCAAAGAAATTGACCAATAACAGACAACGAAAATGATTCCATGATCGAAGACTACCTAACCTAACCTTTGATGACATGCTGGGGGTGTGTCACAGACGAGTTTGATGGTGGCAGGAATTGACTCCTCCCACCGCGAAATGGCTACCGAGTGTTTGCAACATCTGCGAAATTGACTATCGCGTGTTTGAAGGCTTACCGCACATATTCAATCGAATTTGATTTACAAGTACGTTCAGGCTCAATACCTACCAGCCTTTTCTACTGGACAGTTTGTCGAATAAATTTTTATTTTTTTTATTTTACATTTTAATTAGTTACAAATGTTTTGTTTTAATTTTTCAGCTGGTTGGAGGAGAGTTCGACATGGAGCTTCATTTTGTGATACAAGACGCTCAGAACATCAAACACATGCTGGAGCTTCTGGATCACTGTCCTCCAAATTTACAGGTAAAGGACGTCTTAATTCCTGATTAGAAAGAGTACTGTGTTAGAGTGTTTTACCGCTGGGGTGTCGGGATAGACAGTCGGACCTTCGGACAGCGGATTATAAGATAATTATGGTATTTTTAAAGATCAAAAGGATTATTGAAAAAATATAGTCGATTGCCTATTATACTACTAACTATAAAAACATATGGGTGATTGTCTACTAAACTAAACATTTTTACAAAAACTGGTGAATTCGAGGCATGGAATCTGTGATCGATGCCGACAGTCGAACGTAGAATACCAATACGTGGCACCAGCAATAGAGTTTGTTACGTATTATTCGGGTTATATTGCCGAATGAGGTATAATTTTGTATTCAGTTTAATAGTTTTTTTATTATAATGATCGGTGAGTCCACGTGTGACGTACGTAAATCGTGAGTCATGACCAGCCTTTAACAAAATAATTATGGCCAAATTACGTTCCATGTCCTAAACTGGAGAATTGCGTCAATCAGTTACAACTTAGTTTATAAAATATTAATTATCAAAGCTAGTTCTCTTTGTAGATACACTCAATTCACTAGTGGATAGGTTGACATCCAATATATGATCATATAATCGTACGTCCTTCACAGACCGCAAGTTAAAGTTTTTGATATTTTATATTTATTTTAACTGCCATTAAATAATTTTACAACTGCAACAGACATTGTCTTGAAACAATAAAAATAATACTTTAACAGCTTACAACAATCTACATGTACAGATATAAATGGACATACAATATAAGGCGAAGAAAACTTACACATTGTATCAGAAATAACTACCACTAGACCTATAGCTGTGTGCCATATTTTCAATACACTCCATGACAGGATTTTATAGAATCATCAAATTCTTTTATACGACACAAGGCTTTTGCCTTGAGCCAGGACTGTAAAACATTTTTAAAATTTTTCCCCGGGCAGGTGCTTGACATTATCTGGCAACATATTGAACAATCTTACTCCAATCTGACCAAAGTGGGCTTGAGATTTTGTGAGTCTGACTTGTGGAACATTTATCTTATTAGCGAATTTCCATAGGAAAAACAAGCTACTGCAGTGGCCCATGGACGGGAGTAGCAAATGAGCACCGACTATGGTCCCCAGAACACGTTTTGCGGTGTCATTCAAAATCATATATATATATGTGTGTATGTATATATGTGTTCGCACTCTAGCGGCCGCATTTTAAGTCCGATTTGGTTCAAATTCGGTACACATGTTGGTTGTCTACGTCGCTCGGAAGAGTTCATTAGCAAAAGAAATCCAACAATCGAAGCAAAAGAAAACAACAACTGGAGTTCGTACAGTTCTTGTTTTCTTTAATTAAAATACTCGCTCATTTATGACTTTCGGTAGACCGTTTGGATTATTAGCGAATTTCCATAGGAAAAATGAGCTATTGCAGTGGCCCTTATGGTAAGACAAAAGGTCGGGAGTAGCAAATGAGCACCGATCATTATCCCCAGAACACGTTTTGGGGTGTCATTAAAAATCATATGTATATATGTGTTCGCACTGTAGCGGCCGCAATTTAAGTCCGATTTGGTCCACGTCGCTCGAACGAGTTCGTTAGTAATAAAAAAATTAAATAATCGGATGCACGTTTTTTGACCGTAAGTAACTATTTTTTGAGATTTTTCCTACGAGAATGAATTTGTGTTTGAGTTTTTTCTACAAATATTAATGTATGATGTTATTCTGCATATTTGGTTTTTTTACGCGACCATATAGCTCGCTTTTTCCCCCCAAAATCGATCAAAACGTAAAATGCCATAGAAGTACACGGTTCAAAGCCATGTGGTGGATTCTACCGTGCGGTTGCAATGCATTGTGTATAGAAGATACTCCCAATGCGGGGGTTGGCGTGCGAAGCACTCAATGCTAAGTGTATTGAAGATACTTCCAATACGGGGGTTGGCGGACGAAGCACGCAATGCTTTGTGCATTGAAGATACTCCCAATATGCGGAATAGTGTGCGAACCATTTTGCAGCTATTCAGCACCGTCGTGAATAGACCTATTTCCCAAATTGTTGGTTGAAACCCTAAAACATAGGCCTATAAACTTAATTTTGGAAATTTGCTCAACTCACGTCAGCGGTTCAGCTGCGTGGTCGAATTATTTCTATTCCTTGTGCCATAAGAATGGACTTCGATACGAGCATCAAGACTACTTAAGTTATCCCTGACATGCAACAAACACTGCAAAATAAACATATTAGGCGAGGTTAATTTTTGCAACTCAATTAAATGTTCTCTACAAGAAGTAAATTTACCATCTCCTAACATTGTGCGCAAAGCTCTCTTTTACCAAACAAAGACTCTTTTTGCGGCGCACGAATTTCCCTGAGTATTAAACCGTAATTTAAATGAGAATTAAAAAATGCCGTCAACAAAATTTTCGTAGCCAAACAAGTTTTGAGTTTTTGCAGTAAAACGATCACCCTAGATAGTTTGGAACACAAATAGTTTGTGTGCTGATACCAATTCAACCTACGGATCCAGAAGTATACCTAGTAATAATTTAACTGGCTCATTGTCCTGATTTTTCTGTAAATTGCTCATAGAGAAGACTGTAAATTGTCACAGAGAAGTTTTATTAGCATTGAGCTTAGAGCTAAGTGAATTTTTAGTAAACCAGAATACAGATCTTCCCGACATAGTGTTGGTCATTGCTTTTACATCTTCTAAATTTCTACTGGCTGTAATCAACGTTGTATCATCTGTATTAAGGACTGATTTGTAAGGCAGAGATACTGGTAGGTCATTAATATCTATTACAAATAAAAAGGGGCCAAGGACAGAACCCTAGGGGTCCCCATTTTCCGCCTTCGCGTTAAGTAATGTAGTTTAAAAAAAATCATTGACCTAAGGTCAATACAAGAGTATTAGAGTAGTATTATTATTAATAACAAACTATATTTAATTCCTTTAATACAATAAACTGAAATGATCGTAATATTTTCTGCCTTCTAATAATGCTCTTACATAACTGTTATACTCCTTTTACGATCTATGGAAACATAGTGACACAGTGGTTAAAAACACTCGTCAATTCTATCCTACACAGATGCGTTGGTTCTCGAACCTAGGTACTAGTGTTCGATTTACTTTTAGTACTAACATCGAGTTATGTAGTTTACTATCATAAACAGACCTCAGAGGAGAGTTATAGTCTTCAAATAATAATATTGGATTTTTGATCAATTTGTTGGTTGCAGGAATCATTATTTACTCCATTTACGTTTTTAAATGATTAAGAAATTTCAAATGACTGGCGCAGACATTTACTGATAAGAGTTCGTTGTGTACTTCCAAGAAAAACGTCGCAGGAGTAAAGAAACTCCCCCTCCCCCTCCCCATACATTCTAAGACGTTGTTATTTCCTTTCCTTAAGTGCTACTTTGTGTAGAGAATTTATCTTCGGTAGCGGACTAACAATCGTGGTTGCAGTGTTACTTTCCTTTGCAATCTTTTAGCTGTCACTGATAACGTTCACATAATAGTAACGGATAAGGGTGGCGTTCAATAAACATTCTTAATAAAAATCAATAAAATGAGATAAATGCCGTTAAAGGAGGGCAAGACCATAACAACACTTTCCAGCGCGCCTTGTTTCTGAAAGTATTGTTCTTTATCGCAAATAGAAATTGTATGCAGGATGTCACCAAAAACCTCAGAGGGGCTATACAGAATGGTATTGTATACATTGAAAATATTCGAATCCGCCATTTTGTTATTTTTAACAAAACTCCAGAATTAGGAAAGATATTGAGTTCAAATTTGGTGTAAGCATTTTGTGTTGTGTACCAAACAACAAGGATTAATTTTCATAATTTCCAAAATGAATTACGTTACAAAAAATGTACACTAGACAAAATATTAATTTTTAACGATAAACAAAAGGAAGATTTTCGTTTCGTAGGTCATAGGATAACCGAGTTATCGAAAAAATAATTTCTTGGTAATTGTCTACAACATCCAAAATTATCCTAAAACCAACAGTTTTGGAATTCGTATAGTTTCATTAAAGCCCTGCACACACCGGAGCGATACTTTATCGCTGGAGCGACGCGATATAATTCCTAGAATTTTATCTGCGATACTTGGGCGATAATATCGCAGCGGAAACAGGTGCTTCCACACCAGAGCGGGAAAAGAGACGCGCGGGAAAGCCAGTACACCTCAGGGGAGCGTAGGGTGCGGTGGTCGTGTGACTCTCTAGACGTAAAAGTGTTGTGTTGTAGTTAGTGTTTGTATACTGTACTGTGTGTTTACTTACCATGACATCGTCTGATGAAGAAGAAGCTTTGCTGTTACTAGCCGTACTAGAAGACGAAAGAGCAAGGAAAATGTGGGTTCACGACATAAATAAAGAACGGCTGCAATTTGGCGAGTACCATATGCTCGTGCCCCAGTTAAGAAAAGATGAAAAAAGATTCTACATATATTTTAGAATTAATCAGGAATGTTTTGACGATTTGATGAGCTTGATTGCTGACATTATTGAAAAGGAAAGTACCAAAGAGTTGACTTGGGAATTGAAATACAAGGGCAGACGTTCCCACGGTAGACGGCGTCACTACTTCCTGTAGCTCAAGCTGCTTCCTCCTCACTGTACCAAACAACCTTACCAACACTTACCACGTGGTGGTACTAAACATAAAATGGCTAAAATTATATGCACACGAAACATAATTAGTAGGCTTGGTTCATTAAATATTATGCAGTACCTATCCTGGAAGAAAGGTTTGGTCCTAGCTAGCAAAGTGCTTCTTGGGACCAGTAAAACTTTTCATACTTACCTGAAGTATTCAGTGTCTTTCCGATGTTCTCCCAGATCTTGTCTTTCTTCCGTATGTTCTTATAATCCTTGTGATTTAAATCATAGAGCACCGGGTATGTATAAACAACTTCAAGTAAGTGTTTGGTGATACACGACATGTTGTTGTTACACGTGCACAGGACAGACAAAACTGAGTAGTTCAATGGTTTGGCCGCGTGGTATCGCTGCGATAAAGCGCTGCGAACAGTGCATGCAGAGTTTGTGATAATATCGCTACAGCATCGCATTCGTCTCGGTATCGCGTATCGCAGTTCGCTCTGGTGTGTGCGGCTCCATAAGCCACCATGGTATCGCACGGAGTATCGCTCTGGTGTGTGCAGGGCTTAAATAAGATAAAATTAATTGCTCTGAAAGCAATGGTTTAGGTTGGTTTTAAATGTTGTAGACAATTACCAAGAAATGATGATTTCAGTAATTTGTCAATAACTCAGTTATATTTTCACCTACAGAAACGACGAAAACGCAATTTTGTCTGTCGATAAAAAAGAAACATATTTTGTCTCTTGTACAGTTTTTTTTTTGTAAAGTTAATGGTTTTCAGAATAATCCACGTTCAAAATGTTTAACTGCCGCCATTTTTTAAATTATGAAAATAAATTCTTGGTACACTTGTAAACTGTAGCATACAAATGCTTATATCAAATTTGGACTCAATATCTTATCTATTTTTGGGGTTACAGTGAGTTTTAGTTTTAAAAAACAAAATGGCGGATTTCGACTAAACTAAGCCGAATTCGAAAAAAAAGTTACTGAACATTTTTTTATTTATATCAATGTATTACAAACAGATCCTCCCTCTAAGATTTTTTTGTGACACCTGTATACTTTAGATGGTTCAGAGTCTTCTTTACCTATAGTAAAATTGTAAAAAAACATACAGGAAAAGTGTTGCGGACGCCACTTTTCAACTTAAATAGTTGTGAAACCTCTTAAACTGTTCTTAAACGCATTACGATTTTCTGTCTTATCCCTTATAATTGAAATAAATCGACGGCAAATCCTTTTGAAGAACACTTCTATTAGGTTAAAACAAAATTGTAACACGTTTTTGTGGGGTTTCAAACATTAATTATTTCCATTTTTTTTAAAGTCACAGTTAAAAAATATAAAGTTTTCTTGATAATTTAAAGTTATTTCCCTGATTATTCAATTCTAAACACGAGAATACGAATGCATGTTTCAACGATCTAGCGGCTTGCGAATCAAGCCGGCTGTGGCGCTACTAGCCAAACTGTAAACGTCTTCCCACTTTTCATTCTCTTTGTTTCGGATGGTGCTCGGAGTAGGGGAACGGTGAGTTGGCGATTAGCAGACGCTGATACTCGTGTTTTCAGTCCACCGTAGTCCGTCCCCCTGCTTCTCCCCGCGCAACTGCGAATTTACTGACTGTACTCGGACCAATTTTATTAAAATCACACTGTACACTCGCAGTTTTCCACAGGGTGAAGAAGAAACTCTGTCGTTTGGGTGGGGGGGTAGGTTTTTTACTGAATGGACGAGTGCCTTAAACCTCTGCACCACCCTAAAATAAATATACAATAACCTACTCATTGATTCATTAATAAGTTCAACGAAAATTTGAATGTTCCGATTTTTGTTTGCTACGCTGAATGCATTCAATACGAGATAATGCTGACACAATGAATGGCTGTTCACATTTGACAGTAACGGACATATAATATGCTAATAATTACACAAATTCACAGTGAGCACTGTCCAGTAGATAATGTCGGTAATTGGCCTATAATAACGTGCACAATTCACTATGAACACACTCGGATCTCGTTTATTGATCACATGTTACAGTTATAATAGAACACATATGCCAACAAACTAAACAATTGACGTAACAGCTCCAATATGGCGCTATTTAATTAAATAATTGTAGTGCAATTGGGTTGCACAATAAAAACTAGCTGACCCGTACGGCGTTGCCCGTGGTGGTTGGTATTTTCAGTCTTTTTAACGTAATTTTATTCTTTTTAAATGTTCAGTCAGTGAGTGGTATTTGGCTTTTATATATATATATCTTAAATAATAAAAGCACTATTGTCATAATAATAAAAGATCTGAAATTATGATTTTAGTAACTTTAATCCCCCAAACCCCTCCTAAAATTTCGAATTTTTTTAAACCCTTTCTTAGCGAGCGCCAATGGCCCTAGAGGAAGCTACATATCAAATTGCATTCCAATCTGTTCGGTAATTTTGGAGAAATCGAGATTTAGTCATTTTTACCCCCCAAATCCCCCTAAAATTTCCAATTTTTTAAAACCCTTTTTTAGTGAACAGTTATGGCCCTATAGGAAGCTACATACCAAATTTCATTCCAATGCGTTAGGTAGTTTTGAAGAAATCGTGATTAAATAACTTTGATCCATAAACCCCACTAAAATTTCGATTTTTTTCAAACCCTTTCTTAGTGAGCACTTATGGCCCTAGAAGAAGCTGCATACCAAATTTCATTTCAATCCGTTTGGTAGTTTTTGAGAAATCTTGATGAGTGAGTCAGTGGTATTTCGCTTTTATATATATAGATAAAACTTGTGTGATTTGTTCATCAAGTTTAAACTTAAAAACCAATTAAAAATGGCAGCAATACATTTTTTTAAACATTGACCATTCAAAGGTCAAGAATCAAAGTGGTGCATTGATGACGTCAGGATTGTCCAATGATTGTCCAATTCCCAGAACCGACAAATTATAACTTACATGGTCCCGCTCTAAGGTTGTGAGCATTTATTTCGCTTCGCTCCAATCACAGCAGCGTAGCAAATGCAAACAGTTTATTGTATACTTTAATGTTGTAGGACAAACGCACTTGGATCGGGGTGGTGGTATCCTGGATCCTGACGAATGCGCAGTACGGTAGAGTGTTTGCGAGAACGACAGGATTGTTTCTTACAATCGAGAGATTTGCATAAAATTGTAAATTTACAGGATATCGAACCGCAAATCATACGGTAAATAGCAATCGATATAACACAATTATTAACTTGCCAAAAACTGGACAAATCTAAATATAATAAACGGTACCAGGAACTGGCACATACTTTCTCACAAATACATTTAAATTACTAAACAGATTCACTGAGACTTGTAGGGTGGGGTAGGAGAGTTTTTTTATTAAAGTTGGAGATTAACTAATAAATATTATTATTATTATTATTATCTTGAGAGAAAACTATTCGATCGATTTCGAAAAAATTTGCACCAAACACGTCAGATAGGTCTTCACAGATGCACGTAAAATGGTTTTGAAATTTTTTTTTAAACAACCCGCTTTATGGCTAAAAAAAACCCCCAAAAACAGTTATTATTATTATTATTATTAGCTAAACGAGAATTTTTAGAAAGATGCGGGTTTCTGTATATGGTAGGGCACATTAAAGGCTACAAATAAGCCAAATTTTATCAAAATCGTTAGAGCCGTTTTTTAATAAAAAAATAATAACTGATTTTTTGGGGGGTTTTTGGCCAAAAAGGGGGTTGTTTTTCAAAATTATTCAAAACCCTTTTTCTTGCATCTATACAGGCGTACTGGACATGTCAGGTGCAAATTTGGTTGAAACCGATCGAATAGTTTTCTGTCTAGCTTTGTATACTTTTATTAAAGTAGGCGATTAACTAATAAATATTATTATTATTATCTAGAGAGAAAACTATTCGATCGATTTCGAACAAATTTGTACCAAACACGTCAATTAGGTCTTTATAGATGCACGTAAAAATGTTTTGAAAAATTTTGAAAAACAACCCCCTTTATGGCCAAAAAACCTCCAAAAATCAGTTATTATTATTATTATTAGCTAAACGAGAATTTTTAGAAAGATGCGGGTTTTTGTATATGGTAGGGCACATTAAAGGCTACAAATAAGCCAAATTTAATCAAAATCGTTAGAGCCGTTTTTTTATAAAATAATAATAACTGATTTTTTGGGGGTTTTTTGGCCAAAAAGGGGGTTGTTTTTCAAAATTGTTCAAAACCATTTTTCGTGCATCTATACAGGCGTACTGGACATGTCTGGTGCAAATTTGGTTGAAATCGATCGAATAGTTTTCTCTCTAGCTTTGTCTACATACAGACATACAGATATACATACAGACATACATACAGACATACAGACAGACATTTTGCAAAAACCACTTTTTTGGACTCAGGGGGTCCCAAAACGGATATTTCCACAAAAATCTCAACATCGATTTTTTTTGCGATCACTATACTTTCTCTATACTATAGTATAGTGAGAAAGTAAAAATTGTACAAATCTATATATATAAAATCCAAATCCCACTCACTGACTCACTCATCACGAAATCTTAAAAACCACCGAATTTATTGGAATGAAATTTGGTGTATAGTTTCCTCTAACAAAGGTATTACAAAATTTTTTGTTTTAAAACATTGAAACCATTCAGAATATCATATTTTTTGCAGATTGTTTAGTATAATTTGAAACCAAAACTATAATTTAATCACTTTTACAATTATAGATTAATCTTTAGTAACTATAGATTAATAATCCGTGTTAGACTACATGACTTTAAGTCAAAAACAAAGTAGATTTCTTAACTTTACGATTTGATAAAGAGTATAAACTTAGCTTTCTTACGAATTCATTTTAGTAACGATCCCGAGCTACCCTCCTAACCCTCCGAGACAAAGAAACGCTTTTTATTTGCTTACCGACCCATTAGCTGCATCGTTTACTATTTACCCTAATTTTCACCCCAATTTACTTTTCCCTTGTTATACCGACTCGCGAGTTAAACAATTTAATTAAAATTTTCATCGATGTTTCTAAGTCTCTAGTGAATTCGAGAAAGTGCTTTCTGAGAGTTATTATCGGCGAACTTCCGTAAGAAAGATGGACTATTGCAGTGACCCGTAAGGTGAGATCTAAGGTCGAGAGTAGTCAGTGAGCACCGACCATGGTCCCTAGAACACGTTTTGGGAGTCATTAAAAATTAATTCGTTATTTGTTCGCACTCCAACGGCCGCATTTTACCTCCGATTTAGTTTACGTTTGGTACACACGTTTGTCTTCTATTTCGCTCCTCGGACGAGTTCGTTAGCCCAAACAAATTTTACAACAGAAAGAACGTTTTTTGACTGGAAGTAAACATTTTTTAGATTTTTTTTACTAGAAACAATCTTATTCGGAGTTATATCGAGAAAAAAATATAGGAAATTAGTCTGCATAATATAGGCCAAAGCCCATCTGGTTCTTAAAAGATCAATCAAAACGTAATAAACGGTACCAGATAACTGCCACACACTTTTTCCCACTTGAAACTTTATACCTTCCCAAGAGTAGCATAGGAGGTGGTTATTTAGAATTGCAAAAGTAGGAAAATGTTACCATGGAAAATATTAGATGCATGTAACACACATCCATATTATATTATATTATTAGCCTATTATTTAAACTATTGGATCGATTTCGAACAAATTTGAACCAAACATGTCAATTAGGCCTGTATAGATGCATGAAAAAAGGTTTTGAAAACTTTTGAAAAACAACCCCGTTTTTTGCCAAAAACCCCCAAAAATCAGCTATTATTATTACCTAAACGAGAATTTTTAGAAATATGCGATTTTTTGAATATGGTGGTGTACATTAAGGGCTACATATAAGCCAAATTTTATCAAAATAGTTAGAGCCGTTTTTTGATAAATTTAGATTTTTCTCGTTTTTTTGCCATTTTTGGGGGGTAAGACCCCTTAAAAATCAAAAGTTTGAAAAAATTTAAAAAAACGCCTGGAGATATTCCAGAACTACACCTAGACCTACATACCAAATTTCATCAAAATCGGACCATTGATATTGTCTCCAGCTCTGTACACATCCTAACAGACATACAGACACACGGGCAGACATCAGACAAACACTTTTTTGGGTTCAGGGAGCACCAAAACAAATAATTCCACTAAAAATATTTTTGGGTTCAGAGAGCACCAACACAGATAATTCCACTAAACAATTTTTTGGGGTTCAGGGAGACCAAAACAAATAATTCCACTAAAAATTCAAATTCGAAAATTTTGACGAAAACAATACTTTCTCCATATAATATACTACGTATAGGGTGGAGAAAGTAAAAAAGTACCCGGTTAAAATCCACGTGGGGGATTTTTACCGTTTGGGCACCTTCTTGTACGAGGCCGACGGATGGGCAAACGATTTAGAAGCGAGTTCGTCTGCTGCGGGAGAAGCAAAGCAAGCCATTAGCCAACGCTGCAAGCTCGAGGTGCAAACTCGCTAAGCGCAGTCCATTATCGTAGACTGAAAGGTCTCTAGATGCAAACTCGCGGAACGAGATTTCCGCTGCGAACGAAACGAAGAAAATCGAACGGGGTTGGAGGCATATTTACAACCAAAGATTTTTTCCTACAAGAATGACTCTTTTTTGTGGTTTAAACTAAAAAGATATAAAAGAGATTATTCTGCACATTTTATTTATTTATTTTTGTTATTTTTTTATTTATTTTTTTTTTTTTTTTTTTTTTTGTAGCATGACTATAAGGTTATCAAAACGTAAAATACCTTTTAAAAGTACCTAGTTCAAATCTACGTAGCGGCAGCTTTTCATCCAAGGCACGGACCGGATGCAAACTCGCGAAACAAGTTTTCCACTGCGGGCGAAACGAAGCAGCGCTTGTGAGAAGGCTGGAGGCTGAGAAATTAATTCTACTAATATATTATTTCGTACACGCAGCTATTCAGCGCCTTCGTGAGTAGACAAATTTCAAAAATAGATGGTTGTAACCCTAAAACATATAAACTTACTGTCCGCGAGGCACGAGATGGTCCCTGAGTCCTTGCCTAGATTTAGTTTGAAGGCGCTTGTAGCTATGTGCCACGACCTAGTACAGAGCCGCCGTGAATGTCCGCAGCATCGTTATTCGACAAATGCTATTTAAAATCGAACGTGGCATCGTGGTACAAAACAGGAATTCTTCAGTGTGTTTTTTAAAATATATGTATATAAAAAATAACATTATTAGTAGCAATAATTGGAACTATTTATGCAATTACTGCTGTGAAAGAACAAAATATATATACTGTTCGTATGTACGTTTACTTAATTATTATACTAAATGGATTTTAATAGATTAACAGAATAACAGCTTAAAAGTTATTATAATTCCGATTAGTAGTGTTGAAATAATATTAATAATATGTTTTAAAAAACACTAACAGTTTGGCATAGTATAATATTTTTGGATTTATAAGTTTAAAAACGATAGAATTAAGTTATTAATGAACAGTGTAATTATATTCCTTACAAATAACAATAAAAGAAAACATCAAGTAATACAATTTATAATAAATATGATTATAAATTAACTTTAATTGATATAACTCATTTATTATACAACAACTGTATAAACTTATAAACTTCCTGCATAAACTTACATTCCTATAAAATATTTTACAGTAACTTAAATTTGGTTAATATTATTGTACTTTATAGCTTTTTGATTTTTAGAACCTCCTTTACTGTATATTTTTTAAACTTAATTTACTCAATTTATTTATATGTAGGATGATATTTAAAGCGCCTGTAGGCTCTAGGTACACTTTTTTCATTTACTGTATTGTTTGTGCTGATTTTGTTGAGCATTTACTCAAAAGAATTAATTTGAAAAAATCTGCTGTTTTAATTACTGAAATCCATTTTAACATAAGAATGCATGATCAATATCAATACTATGCTATATGACGTTCTATTTTCCGCTATAGCGTCAGTCTATTAATAGTCCCCGTTACTCGCCTTTGCGCCTGCTAAAAAGGCGATACCGCGTGAGGTCATGGCTGTTTACAGGCAGGTCCAGGGACCATCTCGTGGCTCGCGGACAGTAGTTTTGAAAATTCGCTCGAATCACCTAAGCTGTTCAGCTGCGTAGTAGAATTACTTCTGAAACAGAGCTAACAACGTTATCAACTCATATAAAAACGAGTGTTCGTCCGTACGTCCGTAATTAACAATATAACAGCTGATTTCACCCATCATCTTAAACAAAACTTAGCGTAGATTATACTTTGGTGTTATGTTTACAACTTCAATCAATCGAATAATGTCTTGTGAAGTTGTTTTTTAAGATATGCGTTATAGAACTAATGTATGCTATAATAATACGTTATAAGATTTGTTTTGAGGTTATACAGAGAATATAAATATAACTTTGTATCATCTATATACTTATACAAATCAAAGAAGATACCCATTCGTTTGATTTCGGAAAAAATCGTACATCTTCGTATAACACAACCATATTCGATTATGAATGATGTCTTCATTGTAATATTAATATGCTCTAAATCATTTGATTTATAAATTTCTATGTATAAAAATTAATGTTTTTTTCTTTGCCCTCTATAGACTCAAAAACTATTCGACCGATTTTACTAAAAATGTCACAATTTATCCATATTCTTGCCAGGAGTGTGTATACGTCACAATTACTACAGTCCAAGGGGTTGAATTGGGGTTGCTTCCCCTATACAAAAAAATATAAATTGAACTAACTTGTACAAGCTATAAAGCTAAAATTATGTAATATGATTTTTAAGTGATAGACATAACTATTTACAATTTGATAACTTAAGTTAAAGGGATAAAATGGAATAACTGCCCTTAAAATTAAATAATAATCCACTTACTTTTTTTATACTCTCAAAAACTACTGAACTAATTGTACTAAAATGCAACAATTTACTCATATTAGTACCAGGATTTTTTTAGACAATATGGTCACTACAATCACAGAGATTAAAATAAAATTAGCTGACCCTATACAACAAAAATAAATTGTACTAAATTCCTACAAACTCTAAATCTAAAATTATTTATTATTATTCTTAATTGATATAAAAAAAAATTGTAATTCGATTACTTAAGTCAAATAACGAAATTGGATAACTACACTTAAAATTAAATCAAGCACAAGTTCATTTATACAATTTAAAGAAGATACCCATTCGTTTAACTTCGAAAACATTTGAACGTCTTCGTATAACGTATAAACATATTCGATTATTAATTTCTTCATTATAATATTAATAATAACTTCTAAATCATTTAATATATCAATATGAAATAAAACCAATTAAAAGGTATTTTTTTATCTTTATTTTTATATATAACTAGCTGACCCGTACGGCGTTGCCCGTGGTGGTTGGTATTTTCAGTCTTTTTAACGTAATAGTATTATTTTTAAGTGTTCAGTCAGTGAGTGGTATTTGGCTTTAATATATATAGATCTTAAATAATAAAAGCACTATTGTCATAATAATAAAAGATCTGAAATTATGATTTTAATAACTTTGAGCCCCTCAAACCCCTCCTAAAATTTCGAAATTTTTCATACCCTTTCTTAGTGAGCACCTATGGCCCTAGAGTAAGCTACATAGCCTACCAAATTTCATTCCAATCCATTCGGTAGTTTTGAAGAAATCGTAATTTAATAACTTTGATTCCCAAAACCCCCTAAAATTTCGAATGTTTTGAAACCCTTTCTTAGCGAGAATCTATGGACCTAGAGGAAGCTACATACCAAATTTCATTTCAATCTGTTCGGTAGTTTTTGAGAAATCGTGATGAGTGAGTCAGTGAGTGAGTGGTATTTCGCTTTTATATATATGGAAGTATATAAATACACAATTTTAACAAATAGGCTGTGAAATCCAAAAATGTTTTATAATACTTATAGTTGTACACATTTACCAGTTAAAACTTTCTTCGGCACAACTAGGTAGGCCTAGATAATGTCTGTTGTTTTTAAATAGTATTTTCATAAATTATGTATTTCTGGTAAATATCTAATTAATCTGCCTGTTTTTTTTTTTCACGAGACTTACTAGTAAGAAACTAAATAAATTTAGTCACCTTCATTATTGTCTTAATGAATCTAATGTAGGCTACATTAGCAACTAACTATTTTTATTACTGAAGCTATTTCAGTTGAACCCGTTACTTTATATAACCGCTACTTTCCTCCCTGCATAATAATATACAGTCATCATCTCAAAGTGGATAAAGCCATAAAGGTAACACGGTGGAAACATAGCTTAACACAAGCACCACGAAGTGTATTACCCTTTTAGCGTTCACGTTTATGCCATAACTCTTGCAGTTGTAAAACAGACTATTTTATTATTCATGTTTCCGCATGGTAGTTACATCTTTACTTCGTTATATGCAGCTTCCTTTCTGGTACAAGTTATAAATGTATTCGATTACCTCCGGGCGACTACTGGAATAATATACGAGTGCTTATTTTTACTTTCCTTACCCTATACTAGGTAAGGTAAGTATTGCGATCGACCCAAAAATTCGATGTCGAGTTTTCATAATATCTTTACGTTTCAAGGCCCCCTGAGTCCAAAAAATGCATTTTTGGCAATTGGTCTGTCTGTGTGTCTGTGTGTCTGTGTGTGTGTGTGTCCGGAGTGCACAGGGCAAACGGCTGGACGGATCGAACTGATATTTACAGGATATCTTCAATCACGTAAACAATTAAACCCATGTAAATTTGAAGCAAATCGGAGGTGGTGTCTTACCGTGGGACCAGTTTTTAGCACATTTTTGGTATTTACTCCAAAACCCCTCTAACGATTTTGATTAAACTTTGCTAACATACTCTCCTCAGACCCCCTTAACACGCTATGTACGCTATATACCCTTAAAAATTCGTTGAAAAAAGTTATTACAAAAACGCAAGTTATTTTGTTTGTATCTCCGAAATGGCTGGTCCTATCGACTTGAAAATGGTCTCATTCGATTCAGCGTCCAAAAGAATGTCAAAAAAGATACCCCACTCAACTTTTTCCATTTTTTCAAAAATTGACCCCAAAAACGCCCTTTTTGGGGGCAAAAATTACTTTTTTTAAACTAGCCGTGTTTGGTATCGACCTTGACATTTTTGGGGGTGAGAAATCGATTGAGACCAAAATCAGGTCCGTGGGATTAACCGTTTTGAAGTTAGTACCGCTTTCTTCGAAACGGATACTCCTATTAACTCGAAAATGGTATCATCAATCTCTCGCTCGAAAAATTTGGTAATTGATACAGCATGTATTTTGGTAAGGAAAGTTGTGTGATGTGCACACCAGATGTTTTTTAATGGAATTTGACTCTGTGGGACAGGTTAGGTTATAGTAGTTTATGCATTATACTTCGAATAGGCCTACTGAGTAGGAATTGTTTTTTAAATAGTTCTAACTAACTAAACAACTACTTTTAACATTTTACAATTTAGATAACGGATATAAAGGCATATTTCAACAATAATAAAAGTACAGTTTAAAATCGAGAGAAAATTCAGCATGTTAACACCATACTGTCATGCTCGTGGATCCAAGGTGCTGGAATCTTTCAGCTTAGAACCCAGGCTAGTTTGGGACTGCTTCAAAGTAGTGAATGCAAAGTTAACAAAGTTTCTCTTAGGCGGTTTTAAGAAGGGCTTAAGACTTAACACTGAAGTGGCGTGGCTGCCAGGCGGATTGGCGTCACGTAAATTTTTATCTGACCATCATCACTATTAGACCAGGGAAATTAGACAATAAATCCTAAATATTTGTCTACAGCACCGATCGAAATGCGGTTTTCGGCATTGTGTTCGGAGAAGTCTCAGGAAAAAAGTCTACATATAATACATTGTCGGCAGACAAAAAGTGCATTTTGGGCATTCATAAAGTGCATGCAGAAGTGCATCATTTCCCATAATTTATAAAAATTGTTTGAATTCATGAAAACTTATACAAATTTGTATATAGGGGTTTTGGGGGTCGCAGATTCCGAATCTTCCCTTGAAAAATATGTCCCACCACCCTGGGACCCCACATGGGGCAAAGGGGGGAGGCACTTTGTCAAATAATCAAAGGGCTCAGAAAATCACTCGAAATGTACAGTCGGAGGTTATTGGGGTCGCTAATTCCGAATCTGCCATGCAAAAATGTGTCTGATCATCCTGGGACACCTATATAATAAAAATGAATTGCTGTTCCTTTGTAAGCGCATCATTGAGAACGGCTGGACCAATTTGTTTTAAAATGTTCGTGATAGTCCGAACTAAGTTTCCCGAAAAAGGTTCAAATTTGGAAAAATCTAAACGGCATCTTTTGTATGTACTCGAGACCATAGTGCACAAAAACAGCTGTTCGTATAAAAAGCTTAGCAACACGTGTTTGTTTACATTCATTACCATAGCAACTTTACTTAGCATTTATAATCAGTTTATTATACTTCAAAACCAACAGCTGATTGACCAAATTAAAGCAAACAGAAACAAAAGTCAACTAAAAATGCTTACTATATTTTAATTCAATTCAAACATTGGTTGTTACATAATACATATAAAACAGCTGCGTTGGATCAAAAACTGAACATAATTTTAGGTCAGGCCTGCAATGAAAAAAAAAACACGTTTATTTGCAACCAATTGTTCTAATTTAGAATCAGGTTTTTTACAATTCTTCACAACTATTACTTTTTTTTAGATTAGGTAAAAGCAAACAAAATGTTTACTGTATTATCTATAAAGGTTTAAAAAACCATAAATTTAAATTTGTGTAGTATATTCGTAAGTGGCATAAAAACTATTTTGCATTTCGATCACTTAGGGTCTTCTATACCTTGCGTAAAACAGCAAAAATATGCACTTCGTACTATCGTGTTTCGGACGCTGTTTTTCAACCTAAAAAGTTGTGAAACATCTTAAATTGTTCTTAAAGGCTTTGTGCTTTTGTCTTATTTATATCTCATAATTAAAAGAAATCGACGGCAACTCATTTTAATCAACGGTTCAACTGAGTAAAAATCGATTATTTTGAATGCATTTTTTGGGAGTTTTAAGCAATAATTTCCATATTTTAAGCTAACACGTAAAACATATAAAGCCTTCTTTATAACTTAAAGTAGTTTGCCAGATTATTAATTTATAAATAGAATCCGAAACACGTTATAACGAATGTATGTTTCAACGATTTTACGGCCTTTTTGTATTAAAATCATACTGTACACTCGGGAGTTTTCTTCAAGGTAAATAAGAGCCTTAAGTAATGTAATAAAATGGAATAACTACCATTTAAATTAAATCAAGCAATAGCGAAGCATTGCTGGGTCCACTAGTTATAAATGTTTATAAGTACAAGGACAACGATCTATCTAAAATAAGGCTACGTTAAGTTATTTTACCTACAATTTAGTGATCACGAAGATTGGCGTGCGGAACACGCACAGTGGCTGTAGTTTTATTTAGAGAAATTTTGGTTTCCTTATATCCAAACTAGAAATTCCTACCGTAATTATTTGGTATTGTTTTTATTTAAAACTTTGCTTTTTATGTTGTCAAATGCATAAATTGTGTACGCCATCCATTTTCATCTTACGTCTCGGTCGGTGCACAGATTAGCGAAATATCAACGGCTATGAACAGCGGCCATTAATCATAGATAATGTCAACAGTGTTTGTATCTGTGACTTATTATCTTGCTAACTATTGTGCTGAGTTGTTTGTCATAGTTAACATCAAATACACGCGTGACCTAAATACATGTACTGAATGGTGAATGTTAGACGTGAAATCCGCATGTTCAACTTACCTAATTTGTTAGTACTTGTTGCCATAATATTTACTAGAGGGCTCCTCCGTTGCTTGCTTCACTCACCAACTTAAGCAACGAATCACATGCAAACATATTATTGTATATTATTACTGGATAACTCCGCACCTGCTTGAACCGCTCACCCACATTAGTGGCAAAGCAAATGCAAACAGAATACTGTATACTCTGACTATAGTGCTGCGCTACTGCTTGAACTGCTCACCATCATTAGTGGCAAAGCAAATGCAAAAAAATTATTGTATACCCTGACTATAGTGCTGCGCTACTGCTTGATCCGCTCACCATCATTAGTGGCAAAGCAAATGCAAACAGATGATTGTATACTCTTGATTAGAGTGCTGCGCTACTGTTTGATCCGCTCACCAACATTAGTGGCAAAGCAAATGCAAACAGAATACTGTA
>JAGFPH010011457.1:0-13192 GCA_018207615.1 Philaenus spumarius
TGATTAGATCAATAAATAGTTTTCTGCTATTGCAACTGTTTTTGTCATCTAAGCCAACTGTACCCGCACAATGTCTGGGAATTGTAACATAATGGTCTTCAAGTGTGTTTCGTACACCCGTTGAAATTTGAGTCTCCAGAGCAAAGATTGTCTAACACAAATGGCTTGGTTTGAATACTTGAATATTTTAATAAATTTCATTACTAAGCATTTGGAATATTGCTTTTTACCAGTATATCACTGAAAGCCTTAATTATATGATTAAATGATGAACAACTAAATTTGTTATCTATATCTATATATATAAAAGCGAAATACCACTCACTTACTCACTCACTCACTGACTCACTCATCACGATTTCCCAAAAACTACCGAACGGATTGAAATTAAATTTGGTATGTAGCTTCCTCTAGGGTCATAGGTGCTCACTAAGAAAGGGTTTGGAAAAATTTGAAATTTTAGGGGGGTTTGGGGGGATTGAAGTTATTAAATCACGATTACTTCAAAACTACCGAACGGATTGTAATGAAATTTGGTATGTAGCTCCCTCTAGGGCCATAGGTACTCACTAAGAAAGGGTATGAAACATTTCGAAATTTTAGGAGGGGTTTGGGGGTATCAAAGTTACTTAAATCATAATTTCAGATCTTTGATTATTATGAAAATGGTGCTTTTATGATTTAAGATATATATATATAAAAGCCAAATAACACTGACTGACTGAACACTTAAAAAGAATACAATTACGTTAAAAAGACTGAAAATACCAACCACCACGGGCAACGCCGTACGGGTCAGCTAGTAAATATATATAATCGACTTTGTTATGACTGACTAAAATACTGACATAAAAACAACATAGAGCAAAAACTACTTAAGATAAATACAGAGTGACCCATAAGTAAAGTTCCAAACTTCGGGGAATGGTTCTATGAGTCAAAATAAGAA
This sequence comes from Philaenus spumarius, assembly GCA_018207615.1. Lineage (NCBI taxonomy): Eukaryota > Metazoa > Arthropoda > Insecta > Hemiptera > Aphrophoridae > Philaenus > Philaenus spumarius. The sequence goes on from JAGFPH010011457.1 coordinate 950, forward strand.
AAACAGTTCATATAAACACAGACCAGAAAACGCTTCGTTTTCTAGATATCAGCCATTTTGTTTTTTGTACAAAATAATTCTTATCTAGATAACGGTTTAACTGATTGAGATAAAACTTATCATGCAGTTTAAAATAACAATGATATAGTTCAAGAAAAATAACCGATTAAATCCAACCATGAGTTTCAAAATGGCGGCTTTTTGAAAATTTCAAACCTAAATTACTCAAAAACCGTACATTTTAACAAAAAACACTTTTTTGTAGCCCTTTTAATTCCCTTTCGGATGGTGTAACAGTAAAAACAATCGGATGAAGGATAATAGCTAAGTTAAAGCAAATGGAATGGCAGCAAATGTACATACAATAATGTAGTATTTACTGTGTTGGTGTAGGATGCAGGGTTGAACAAACCAATGAATTATTATACATAACTTAAATATTATCCTTCATCCGATTATTTTTACAGTTACACCATCCGATGGGAAATGAAAAGGACTACAAAAAAGGTGACTTTTTTTGGTAAAAATTAACAGTTTTTTTGAGTAATTTAGGTTTGATATTTTCAAACAGCCGCCATTTGGAAACGCAAGATTGGATTTAATCTCGTATTGTTCTTGAGTCTTGAGATATATATCATTGTCAGATTAAACTTCACGCGAAGTTTGAACGCAATCAGTCAAACCATTGTCCAGATAAGAATTATTTTGTACAAAAACAAAATGGCGGATATCTAGGAAATGAAGCGTTTTCTGGCCTGTGTTGTTTATATGAACTGTTTGTCTTATTTTGACCCGCAGAACCATTCCACGAAGTTTGGCACTTTATTTATGGGACACGCTGTATACGAAAATGTGAAGATATATTCTTATAAGATCATAGACGCATAAGAAAGAATTTTGTAAAATGTTAATTTTAAAGCATAAAAATAGTGAACATTCATGGGTAAACTCCCAGCCCTATAACAGATGAAACAGCTGATGATTCAGATTAAAAGCTTAGCAAAACACGTTTGTTGAATGCATTTTACATTGAAGCAATGAACTTAGCAAATTTAGAATCAAGTTTTACAACAACACAATAGTAATTTATCTGTTATTCGTTAATCTTTGGGAAGCTTCACTTACGAATCCTAATTATCAAAATTACAAATATATCACAGTAATAAACTTACATTACTTGGTGCATATCTTATCTAGATTCTATATGGTAAAATAATTAAAGACACAATTTGCAGTAAAAGACATCTAGATTCTTTAATCAACAAGTAAAAGAATGATTTTCAACATTAATTAAGGTCGTTTCGATATAAAATACCAACTATAAGTTTATTTATAGTCCAACAAATATTGTTCGTTACTGTTGATTGATTAAACAAAACAAGCAAACTTTATCTCGGTGGGGTTGGTGCCGTCTTTTCCCAAGTTTAATTTGATATCCTAATGGAAGAAATATTATAATACATAGTTTTATTAATAGAAACAAAAGGTAAAGAAAATAGTAAATCGTTATTAGTAAGTAGCAAATTGGTATGATATAGTTATGGTTGAATTAAATTATGTAATAGGGAATGCTTAGTTCATAGTTCTTATCACAATGATACGTTGTTTCAACGTGAAATAATGTTCGTTGGGTTCTAGTTTATATTAATAGTTTGTGTGGTTTCACCACTAGGCCTAATATGTAAAAAAAAAAGAACGTAACCTATATGTAATTAGAATGGCCTCACCAAAATTTTATCGATTCATCTTTATCGTTTTAACTTGGAATTGGGTTATATTTGATCAAATCTGTATCTTCGGTTCTTCTTCCAATCTTGTTGGTTGTCTTGAATGGTTAAATTGGGTCCGAAAATATATAATTTATTAAATTGTGTAGCACAAACCAATTCAGCAACTGTTTACTTTGGTAGCTTTTACAAGAATACAAATTATTTAACTGTTGTTACATTCCGGAACTTCAGCGCACTTGCCTACTATATCTACACTTTAGGGTAGTGGTGTTTGTGAGTGTTATGAAGTAATTAGTTCAAATTTTGTTTCTTAATTTGTATTAAATTATTTATTTAAAAGTGACATCGTTAAAAGAATGGTAATAGTTATTGTATAATAGGAAATAATAGATACATTAAATAAAAATACTTAAATAACTCCATATTACTGGTACCTCTTTTATAATCTAGTTTGTTTTTATGTTCAAAACCTAAAGAAACTTAATCATATGGTGTAAATTCACGAACCAATCACAGGTAAGTTCTTCCGTCAAGGGCGTGGCTACCGAAAGATGTCTTCGGCAGTACGTTGTAAATAATATTTTAAGTTGGTTTTCCAATTGTCCCGTTCTAACGGTGTATATTTGTTAATTTCGTCAAAGACTTTTTGTGTGTAAAAGGGTTCATTCTGTTTATAGACTATGTCGGTTTTTCTTCAGACTTTATGGTTTTCATGTAAATTGAATTTTAATGACGGTTTCCGCTTTAAACTTATTATTCGTTAGACGAAAGTCTTGACTTTCAAATAGAGATAATTAATGAATAATGTAATATTAGATTAAGGTATTAATTTTCTTAGATTGATATAATAATTTTGCGTGATTTTGATATGGGAATTGCATGTCGAAAATATCGGGAAGTAATTTTAATTAGTTTATTTCAGTTTCGAAAACCGGGTTAGTTAACAATTTCCATCTTTTTCTGGAAGTTCGCATATTCTGCACTAGGTGTCGTTAGGCTACACTAATCTCATGAATGGCATCTTTCTTCTTCTTGTTTTTTTTTATAGAACTTTCAATATTCATACATTTAAATTTTAATATATATATTTTGAATTGTTATAGTTTGTTATTCTTTACAACAAACGGAATTTGTACGTTAGGTTAACAAAATAAGAGCAAACGATTTACTGTATTATAATTAGTTCAAACATCTACTGTTAAACATTATAAATAAAACAGCTGATTAGGTCTGAAGCTTAAAACAAGTTTAGATTAGGCCTATTTACTGAACCAATACACATTTCTTGAACTCTTTTTAATTTGTAATACCATAGTAACATATTTGGCAAATTTGATATAGTTTTTAAACAACCAACAGCTTTTTTAGGTTAGGTTTATATATAGCTCTATTATATAAAAATTTCCTGTCATTCACACAAAAACCTGTCCTACTGCGTATTACACCCCCACCATCCTACTCCCGATTTAGTGAATCTGTCACAATCAATCATAATTTACCCAGATCAATCATAACCCTAAAATATCAGATTGTACAATGCAATAGTCTGTTTGCATTTGCTTATCTGCGAGTCACCGCAGTAGTTGGTGATCGGATTGTGCAATACGACATGAATACACAAAATATCAATGAGCTAAATATTGGCGCTCATTTGCGCTATGCGGTACTCCTTCATAAACCATGTCGTCTATAGTACCGCAGTATGTCTGGGATCAAACTTAAATGTTTTATTAAACTTACCTTAAAGCGATATTAAACTACCTCCAATACTATCCAATACAAAATCTACCCCTTGTTTGTCTAATGACACATGATGTAAGTTAGCCAACACTGTAATTACTTATACAATGGCGATAGCTCAGAGAGATTACCGTTTCAATTTGTGTAATGACCAATGCAACTAGTGCAGTACAAGGTTTTACATGCTAAGCTTCCCACAACTGTAGTTAGGACTGTGGGTGGTGTTTTGACGTTATCTTAACATTTGCGACAAAACCAGTAAAACGGCCGAAAAACAGAAAGCAACCTGCGACTCCCTGTAGCGGCGGTAGGTTACGCGGACATTGCTCATCCTAAATCCATTTAAAATCCGCAATTATTCAAATAGCGTTTTTTAAAAATACCAAACTCTTGGGGACAAAATTCTTCATCCGAATCGCTTGGTGAATTTCCTCTATAATTAATAGTTACAACGTAAAAAAATATTTAAAATCACCTTATAGCGGCGGTAGTTTACGCGGACATTGCTCAGCCTAAATCCATTTAAAATCCGCAATTGTTCAAATAGCGTTTTAAAAAAAATACCAAACTCTTGGGGACAAAATTCTTCATCCGAATTGCTTGGTGAATTTCCTCTATAATTATTAGTTACAACGTAAAAAATATTTAAAATCACCCTATAGCGGCGGTAGGTTACGCGGACATTGCTCAGCCTAAATCCATTTAAAATCCGCAATTGTTCAAATAGCGTTTTAAAAAAAATACCAAAATCTAGGGGACGAAATTCTTCAGGCGAATGGCTTGGTAGTTTTTCGCTATAATTAATAGTGACAACATAAAAAAAAAATTGGGTGTGCGTCGGACCACACGGTGGAAGTTATACTTCTTTGGCCATTCTCATACACCCACTCACGCACACAAACAGACAGGATATATAAATGAAATATAAGACATTTTTCAATATTATTCAATATATTTATCTTCAATATATTATACGTGACTTCATTATTATATTATACACCTATATTATCATTATCAGTAATTATATATTGTGGATTCGGTGACCCTACTGTCGATTAATCGATAGTTCTTAAAAATTTGTTCTTACTTTTCAGCGTGACGCGGTTTCTCGACCAACATCCCATCCCAAAGTGTCTAACGGGCGCAAAGAAGTATAACTTCAAAAATATTAAAAATCAATATTTTAAATTGTTAATAAATATTAAACAAAATGGTTTTCTTAATTTTTAAAAAGCCATTTGCATGCATATTGACCATAGCTTTAAAATTACATATCGTTTATAATTTTCCGATCAAAAATAAAGGAAAAATTTGGATTTTAATTTAACATTGGTCTTATGGAGTGTCAGCCAACATGGCCGACAGCTAGAGCCGACCCTTAAATCAATAGTTTAGTGTTTGTAACATTTTCCCAGACATCAATCAGCGTCTGACAGGCAATGATGTAGAATAATAGGCAAATAATATTGATTAGTGTTTTCATTTCCTTCCCTAATGAAAGTTTCTATGTCAAGATTCCAGAAGTTATTATTTTCTACATTCAGTATAGGCCAGTCGGTAGGGGTCAATTTAGACCAAAAGTTGCAGTAATTTACAATACGGCTGATTTTTTTTTATAAGTACATTAAAGTATGTAGATTAACATAAAAAAAAGTTTACCAGTCTATCGATTTCCCAAGGTCGAAAAAAAATCGATTATCATTTTTTTTTCGATTATCCTTAATATTTCGAGCTGGGATGAAGATAGAGAAAAATAAAAAATACCACCGTGTAGGAGAGGTATTTTCAACAAAAAAGGTCATATGTATTTATTTCGTCCGAGAAATAGTTTGTTTGGAAAAAATTCGATAATGCAGGTATATATTTTGCAGCAGGGGAAATCACTAAAAGGGGACATCTTATTCATATATGAAGCGTTGGCTCATTCTAAATTTGACTGAATTTTAATATATCGAATTGAAAGTTGGTATAGGAGTTAAAATATATATTTTAAACATTTATGCTGAGTCTCAGCTTGTTATCTTGAAAATTACCCGATTGAAATTAGTTTGTCGGTCCGGTACTCCTAAAATCGATAATCGAAATCGACTCCTAGATCGGGTAATTTTCAAGATAACAAGCTGAGACTCAGCATTAATGTTTAAAATATATATTTTAACTCCTACGTCAAGTTTCAATTCGATATATTAAAATTAAGTCAAATTTAGAATGAGCCAACGCTTCATATATGAATAAGATGTCCCCTTTTAGTGATTTCCCCCTGCTGCAAAATACATACCTGCATTATCGAATTTTTTCCAGACAAACTATTGCTCGGACGAAATAAATACATATGACCTTTTTTGTTGAAAATACCTCTCCTACACGGTGGTATTTTTTATTTTTCTCTATCTTCATCCCAGCTCGAAATATTAAGGATAATCGGAAAAAAAATGATAATCGATTTTTTTTTCGACTTTGGGAAATCGATAGATTAGTAAACTTTTTTTTATGTTAATCTACATACTTTAAGGTACTTATAAAAAAAAATCAGCCATATTGCAAATTACTGGTAGTTGTAACCTATACCGACTGGGCTAGTATATGTGTTATAATTTGTTATTTTTGAACAACCTTATACAATAATGACAACAAAATGATTAGCATTTTTGGGAATGTTTCAAAGGTAAATTTTACTGCCCAAAGGTAACGAAAACATAGGAAAAGGCCGAAGCAAACTAAGATGAAGTTCAAGTAATTCGACAACGCGCCTGAACCACTGACGTGAGTTGAGCTAATTTCCAAAATTAAGTGTACATGTTTTAGGGTTTCAACCAACTGTTTGGGAAATCGATCTACTCATGAAGACGCTGGATAGCTGCCTATGTGTTGAAATATATTAGTAGAATTTGTTTGAACCTAAGACTCCCATTCACAAACTCGTTATTCCACTAGCAGAGGAAAAACTCGCTTTGCTCGCAGAGTACAAAGGCCTCGTTGGCGTTGGTCATCGGATAAGATGCCCCCCCCCCCCCCGTTAAAATCCCACACGTGGATTTGAACTGGGTACTTTATAATATTTTACGTTTTGATCGATTTTGTGGGAACCAAGCGAGCTATAACGTTGTGTAAAAAAACAAAACGTGCAGAATAATATCCTACATTAGTTGTTTTTAGATAAACTCTAAAAAAGTTTCATTCTCGCACGATAAATCTTAAAAATATAATTACTTCCGGTCAAAAACGTGCTTCCGGTTGTTGGATTTTTTGGCTAACGAACTCGTCCGAGCGACATAGACACCCAACGTGTTTATCAAATTTGGATTAAATCGGACTTAAAATGCGGCCGCTAGAGTGCGAACACATTTATTGACAGTAAAAAACGTGTTCTGGAGACCATGATCGGTGCTTATTTTCTACTCAAGACCTTAGGTACCGTAAGGGTTGCTTTAATAGCTTTTTCCCTGTGCAAATTCGCTAAAAAGAAAAAGGGAAGTTAATGGTGTATACAATTATGCTATGAATAAAGTGCCTCTTAAATTGGATATTGGATTCAATGTTTATAGTTTGTCCAATCAGCCGTGCGCTCTAAACCATAAAATATATGTAAAATCGATCCCAGCTCCCCACGCGCAGACATACCGTACTCATATGGCCTACCATAAAATATATGTGAGCAGTGTGTATTGTGTGAATGTTTGCTCTTGACTGAATTTCAACAATCAAAAACACCGTTGTTATAGAAATAGATAAATAGTGACAATTAGCAGTTTATCTATTGTTACAATTTTAAATTATTTATTTTATAATAATAATAAATGGACCACGCAGCTGAACCGATATACCGTGAGTTGAGCGAATTTCCAAAATTAAGTTTATATAATATAGGCCTAATACGTTCTGCCTATGCGCCATAGATCACCCTATGCGTTATATAAATACAATCGATTGTAATATTCTGTAAAGAAATAATGATGTACTATTTGTGTATTAAGCGCATTATTAGAGAATTTCCATACTAAAAATGAGCTGTTGCAGTGGCCCTTATGGTAAGACCCAAGGTCGGGAGTAGCAAATGAGCATCGATCCCATGGTCCCCAGAACACGTTTTGGGGTGTCATTAAAAATCATATATATATATATATATATTTATGTGCTCGCACTCTAGTGGCCGCATTTTAGGTCCGATTTGTTCCAAATTTCGTACAAATGTTGGTTGTCTATGACGCTCGGACGAGTTTGTTTGACGTTTTTTGACAGGAAGTAACTATTTTTTGAGATTTTTCCTACGAGAATAAATGTTTTCCAGAGTTTTTTCTACAAACATAAATGTAGGATGTTATTCTGCACATTTTGTTTTTTTACGCGGCCTTATAGCTCGCTTGGTTTTCCCAAAATCGATCAAAACGTGAAATACTACAGTATAAATGTAGCCGGTTCAAAGCCATGAGGTGGATTTTACCATGGGGTTGGCGTGCGAAGCACGCAATGTATTGTGTATTGAATATACTCCCAATATGCGGAATGGCGTGCGAATTATTTTGCAGCTATTCAGCACCATCGTGAATAGACTCATTTCCCAAATTGTTGGTTGAAACCGTAAGACATAGGCCTACAAACTTGATTTTTTAAATTTCCTCAACTCACGCCAGCAGTTCAGCTGCGTTTTCGAATTATTTATTCTCATTTACAGCCGAAGTAAAAATAAAATATAAATCACATATACTTATTGAAAGGGCACTTAGCGTGTATTTCCTGAAAATAAATGGTAACAATAAAACTAAACTGCTGCTTTTAGATTAAGCCGTAAAGTAAAGAAACTTTTATGGCTTCATATCCTCCTCTGTTATTGTTATAAAACTGATACCAGTTTATTTTTTCCACTTGGCAGAGATTTTATAGTTTTACTACTTGAAATACATTATTTTGTAAAATAAAATCTATTTAATGGTCTGCAACGTGGTAAGTTTGATTGTTCGTAGCATCAAACGTAACTAAAGAACTAGATGCATTGTTTTGAATAAATTTGATACGTTTATTAGACTAAAATTTAATGTACATGTTTAAAATTCTTGCATGCATGGGTTATTTACAATATTTTGTTTGTGATGGTACAGTTCGTTTGTTCATAAAACATCAAAGCAGATTTTGTTGATCAGTGGGTTGTTGAGGGCATCATATTTAAAAAAGAGGTTATTTCGTAAATTTTTGTATTACTAGATTAAAACAATTTCAATACAATCTAAAAATCGTACCAAGACAGGATAGCATTTTAGTTACATTTGAAAGAAATTATGATGAAATAAATATATAAATTTTTAGAACTCTGCCCATTACTTTGAAACGAAGCAAGACACTAAACTCTGTTTCTCTTTTAATGCGTTTTTCAATAGTGTATTAGATGACCTACCTTTACATTTGAAATTGTTAATCTGAATGTATTTCAAAATTTTGAGTTACAGGCAAAATGGGGCAAAATCAGAAACACGATTTTGTTTTTTGGCCGCCATTTTAAATCGGTTAAATATATGGATGAGCAAATTCCACCGTTGGTTTTCTCTTGAAATTCTACATCGAATTGATGATCACATGACCACCTTCCTATTAAAAAAAAAAAAAACAAAGTTAGGCCTACATTCAAAATGGTGCATCCAAGATGGCGGATAATTTTTTTGAAATCTTAATAAAATAGTATTTTTACATAGAGAATATATTCCTTAATCTACCTTCAAATTTTCCTTATATAAGAAATATTAAACAGTTTCCAGACTTTCCGAAAATCCGGTATATAGCCGTGTCATAGAGCATGTTTTGAGGAGAAATGACATAACTCAAGGCTCAATCAAGGAGGTCGTTCATAACTCAAGGCTTTGATATTGAAGGCTTTGTATATGTCATACTCTTCAATAACATTCATAACTTTGCTTTTTTGCATTATATGTAATGGTATCAAAATTTGAATAGCTATGGTCTTCGTCTGTTATTTTTCGAGGATAATTAGATTTATTTCCATCTATGTTCTTTTTCGGTAAATGTTATTTGAATCGTTGGTTGGTGGAACGCTCTTCCCGTTTTGCCCTTGTATTATTCACATCCTACTCTGCCTTCGTCAGGTTTGTCTACTCTCATTTCTTTCAATCTGTACGGATGTTCTTCCTTTTGATATATTTCTGTTCATTATTTTACAAGTTTATTCGGAAATTAGGACTAAACCAGATGGGTGAAAAATTGTGATCAGCTGATTTGTGTAACCTTTTCTAATTGATTAAGCCCTTCTCTACACTCATTTAGTTATCAATAATCTCTAATTTGGATGTTTTATTAATGTGCAAATGTGTAATTTTAGTTTAATTTCAAACTATTACTTATCTATCGGTTTAAATTAGTACGCCTAGTTCTGATTTTATTTGTTTTGCTATTTTAATTACATAAATAATTATGAGCTTGACCTGTGAGAAGATAACTTGATATAGTATAAAAATCCCGACACCTCACTGCGTGACAATAAAACCCCGAGGCCTTGCATGTAGAATTCTTCATGCAAATAGATTTTTTTTTAAATAAAATTGCAAATGTAAATTATAAATGTAAAATGTAAATGTAAATTGTAAATGTTGATATGAAACGAAATTTCTAAAAAAACGCTAAAACTTTTTTTATTATCCGTTAGGTGAAATTTTGGCAAACCAATTTTTTTATGAAATCATATGTGTTTTATCGATTACCGTTGAGATTTTCAAAATCTGAGCATATATACTTCATTTGTCGTGAGATTATAACCCTCTCAGCTGACTCCTCGGGGTAAAAACTTGAACACAAAATCTCACAACTAATAAGTTTACTAACTCAAATGCCTTTTAACGCAAATGTTGCCATCTTTAGTGTAGCACGGGCTATAAAAATCAAACTTTTAACTAACCTGACAGTGTCAACTCTTCGAATTTATCAACACATTAGGCTAATATAGTTGTGACATTCTGTTTTCGAGTATTATTCTGTCATTTAAAAATATAACAACAATACATTAATTCTCACACACACTCGTTTAGTAATCAAACGCTTTTCAACGTCGAAGCCGTCATCTTCAGTGATACAATCATTAACTGAAACTAAAAACTTATAACCAGTTTAACCTAGGACTAAGCTACATCTTCATATCCCTCTACAAGAATGGGCGTGGTCTTGTTGTCTAAATAACCAATAGGGTTATCGTAACAACAGACAGTGAAATACCAAAGAATATGACAGAGAAGCAGGATAATGTTACAGAAAGGTGGAGGTGTGGGAAAGTACATAACATAAAACATTACATAAAATTATTTGAAAATTAAATCAGCAAAAATTACTATTATTTCATTTTCTAAACAATCATATTTATATCAAATTAAATAAACGGTACCAGATAACTGCCACATACTTTCTCCCAGTTGAAACTTTATACCTTCCAAAGAGCAGCATCGGAGATGGTTATTTAGAATTGCAAAAGTAGGAAAATGTTACCATGGAAAATATTAGATGCATGTAACACACATCCATATTATATTATTATACTAGCTAGCCCGATCAGGCTTTGCACGGATAGACAAATCAAAGTTAAATGTATATTAACAAAACATATATTATATCAATGAATATAAATTACACTATGTATTTCTTATGGGGAGTTTTAGTAACTTACACCCCCCAAACCTCCCATAAAATTTCAAATTTTTAAACCCTTTCTTAGCGAGCACCTAGGGCCCTAGAGAAAGCTACATACCAAATTTCATTCCAATCCGTTCGGTGGTTTTGGAGAAATCGTGATTTAGTAACTTTAACACCCCCCCCAAACCCTACCTAAGATTTCGAATTTTTTTAAACCGTTTCTTATCAGTACCTACGGCCCTAGAGGAAGCTACATACCAAATTGCATTACAATCCGTTCAGTAGTTTTAGAGAAATCGTTATTTAGTATCATTGACCAACCAAACGCCAGTAAAATTTCGAACTTTTTGAAAACCTGTCTAAGTGAGCTACTATGGCCCTAGAGGAAGCTACATACCAACTTTTATTCCAATCCGTTCGGTGGTTTTGGAGAAATCGTGATTTAGTAACTTTAACACCCCACCCAAACCCTACCTAAGATTTCGAATTTTTTGAAACCGTTTCTTATCAGTACCTACGGCCCTAGAGGAAGCTACATACCAAATTTTATTCCAATCCGTTTAGTAGTTTTAGAGAAATCGTGATTTAGTAACTTTGAACCCCCCAACCCTCCTAAAATTTAGAATTTTTTGAAACCCTTTCTTATCAGCACCTACGGCCCTAGAGGAAGCTACATACCAAATTTCATTCCAATCCGTTCAGTAGTTTTAGGGAAATCGTGATTTAGTAACATTAAACCCCCCTAAAATTTCGAATTTTTTTAAAACCTTTCTAAATGAGCCCCTATGGCTCTAGAGGAAGCTACATACCAAATTCTATTCCAATCCGTTCAGTAGTTTTAGGGAAATCGTGATTTAGTAACTTTGACCGCCCAAACCCCCCTTAAATTTTGATTTTTTTTTTTAACTCTTTCTTTTCAGCACCTACGGCCCTAGAGGAAGCTACGTACCAAATTTCATTAAAATCCGTTCAGTAGTTTCAGAGAAATCGTGATTTAGTAACTTTGTCCCCCCTAAACCACCCTAAAAATTTCGAATTTTTTAAAAACTTTTCTTAGTGAGCACCTATGGTATTAGAGGAAGCTACATACCAAATTTCATTCCAATCCGTTCAGTAGTTTCAGAGAAATCGTGATTTAGTAACTTTGTCC